>AFIV01000615.1:0-206621 GCA_000223765.2 Zymoseptoria ardabiliae STIR04_1.1.2 | reverse complement strand
CCTCGCTACTACCTTTAATAGAAACTAAGTACGAACTAGTAGTAAAGACATATAAAACTGCTTAAAGGGCTATATCTTAGCGTTTTTGGCGCTAATTTAGAAATGCGAAAATGCGCTAATTCAATTTCCGGAATTTGGCACTTGGCCGCTTTAGAGCTTCGTCCAATTGACTGTAATTAAAATTGCTTAAGCTTGCAGCTTCGATTACTGCCTCAGGCATCAACAATGCTCGATATCACATCACGTCGTAAACACATGCTCTCTCTTGTCAAAGATGCCTAGGTAGGGTGTGTTAACGACGCTTCAGTTCGACCCTCTCGTCCATGCAGTCCAAAACACTGACCGCTACGGACCAGTGATACCGATGGGCAGCCACCGCCATAAGCTCACCGAGCTCGTTCGCGAGGCAACTTCCTCCGTGATTGCTCATTCAGAACGACTGTCCGGCCACCGCGATAAGAATCGCACGCCAGCTTCTGCGGGAAGAGTGGTGGTCTACCACCAAACACATCATCAACCGGACAATGGTCCGCCAGTGTCCCTGCTGCCTCTGATCAGCAACAACACGGGAGTCACACATGTGATCATCGCCGCGATTCATCTCAATGATCCCGCCGGCAACATCACTCTGAACGATCATCCGCCGGATCATGAGCGCTTCAACACGTTGTGGGGTGAGGTGGCCTGGCTTCAAGCGAGCGGTGTGAAATGCATGGGACTGCTCGGTGGCGCTGCGCAAGGATCTTTCGCTCGATTAGATGGTGAGGATGTTGCGCGCTTTGAATCGTAAGGCAGGGCACCACGTTTTCATCATCCAGGACGTTTCGTTGATTGATGTTTCCATAGTTACTACATCCCTCTGCGAGACATGATCCGCAGACATGGACTCAATGGACTCGATCTGGACATCGAAGAACCAACTTCTCTCCCTGGGACCATCCGTCTAATCGATCGGCTGCGAGCAGACTTTGGCAGCGACTTCATCATCACGCTCGCCCCTGTTGCCACCGGTCTACTACCCAACCAACCGCATCTGTCCGGTCCAGCCTTCGAATATAGACAATTGGAACAAATGCGAGGACATGAGATCGCATGGTATAACGTGAGTGAAGAACATGAGCCTCGCTCCAGCTCACTCTGACAATCAAGCAGACACAATTCTACTGCGGCTGGGGCGACGCAGGCACAACGAGCTGGTACGACGCCATCATCAGCGTCGGCTGGAATCCCTCCAAAGTCGTAATGGGCCTCATCACCAACCCCGCCAACGGTGCCGGCCACGTCGAATGGCCTCGTCAACGACCCGTGCTCCAAGCTCTGCGGCAGAAGTATCCCAACTTCGGCGGCGTGATGGGTTGGGAGTACTTCAACGCTTTGCCGGGAGGCAATGAGAAGCCATGGGAGTGGGTGAAGAATATGGGCGACGCAATGGGAGCGCCGATTGTGCATCCTCCGCCGCCACAGCAGCAGGTCCCTTTCAGACCGTATGGGCAACCTGGACCGGCGCAATTACCGCAGCCAGCGCACAATTTTCCGGCGGAAAGTATAGCGACGCTCAAGGATTTGGGCTTCAATGAGCAGCAGGCTGTTGCTGCGTTGAACTCGACTGGTGGGAACGTAGAGTATGCAGCGGGATTGCTATTTCAGGATTGAGAAGCTCGATGTTGGCATACAGATAACGAATCGCCAGTCGGCATGCAAATTTGCGCAGTGCAGTCATCTGGATTCTGGTGTCGGCGTGGAAGAGGTCGCAATCTGCGCCGAGCCCCTGTTCCCTGACAGACCTCGTACAGGCTCCTCCGAGCCTTTCTGGATGTAGAAGTACGACATTGATCTCTCAATCATCGTCCTATCAGGGACCAGCCAGACCTCTCGCGGATGTCTGTGGCAGAATCGTCGTGGACGGTCTGGACGTAAGCCTTGCCCTTGTGCGGAAGCAGTCAGACTGAAAGTCTTGCTGCATGCGGCGCAAACATTGCTCGGTCCTGCGTTCGCCGTCGTCGTCTTCGTTGCTTGATGAGAGAACGATGTGCTCGTTGGTGCTCGTGTAATAGCCGGAGGCATCGGGTTCGAGCGTCGATCGAATCGTGTGTGAAGGAGTTGCTCTTTTTGCCATTTTCAGTATATTGGATGCTTCCATTCATCCGCTCTCGTCTCCTTTTTGCCCTTGAAATCTGTGTGTATGTTGGATTCCATGCTTGCTCTCTCATTGGACCCATCGTCAGCAACAGACTTTTGCCTCGTGCACGCAGTTGGTGAGGTGAGCAGCAACGTCGGCAGAGCGCGTTGGTGCTGCGCTGGACTGGTGGTCAGCAAAAGTGCAGAGTAATTGAAGCTGCTGTCAGAATTAGATCACTGCCTGTCAGAAGGTCGGCTTGGAAGACATGATCTGTCATTAGTCTTTCGTATGTGTCTATCTAGAACAACACTGGATGTGTGCCTCAAGTCTATCATCTATAGCGCGTAAACTACGCGACATCCGGCGTGATATCCCATAAATACGAATGCGTCCGCTGATGCTGCCGTGGACCTGTTCATGGGCTTCGGCCATGTTCCAGTCGCGAAACGGTGGCCTGTTTCCGGGAGGATTCTGCGCTTGATGAAAGTCGCAGCTCTTCTTCTCCTGTGTGCTCCAGAGCTTTTGATGAAGACTCTCACTGGCCTCTTCCACCCCCTCGTCCGCCACGACCTCTTCCTCCACCTCTTCCGCCGCCACCACCACGCCCACCTCCTCGACCGCCGCGCTCGCCACCTCCGCCACCGCCGGTCTTCTCAATTCGCCCTCCTCCGCCGCCACCACCACCTCGACCCCCTCCGCCACCTCCGCCGCCCCCGCCACCACGACGACCACCCCCAGTACGCTCAATATGGCCGACGTTCAACCCATGCACACCCTTCAGACCCATCTTTCCAACAACCATCTTGTCGATCATCGGCGGCTCTGGACAACCCATCGCCTCAGCATACGCGTTGGCCTCTGCAACCAAACCATCGTTGCTAAGCTGCAGCTGCTTCGTGAAAGTCTTGTGGAATCCAAGCCATGCTTGGTACGCCTTTGACTTGGTGATCTCGTCGACTTTGTTGAACGCGCCCTCGATGGCTTGGGCTTGCGAAGCGGCAGTCGCTGTGAGGTCGCTGGGGTATGGTGTGATGGGCAGCTGCCTGTTGACTCTGAGGAAGAAGCTCTCGCGCTGAGTGAGGAGGATGATAGCGCGGCCTTCGTTGCCTGCGCGGGCGGTACGACCAACGCGGTGGACGTACTGGTCGCCGCTGGACGGGAGACCAACTTGAATGACCAGGCTCACGTTTGGGAAGTCCATACCTCTGCCGATGACATCGCTGGCAAACATGATTCCGGCCGTTGCCACTTTGAATTCGTTTGTTGTGCGCGTACGGGCAGCTTGGGAGAGGCGAGATTGGAGCTGGAACACTTTGATGGCATTGTTTCCCGCGAGGAGGTTGGAGAAGAGCGAGTTCATTAACGCGACACCATTGGCAGTGGGTCCAAACACAATGACTTTGTAGGTTGGCGATGATTCGTATTCCTTCTGCAGCATGGCCCACAAAGCGGCGTACACGTCGCCTGGTGAGGGTACGACGACGCTGTGCTGCTGGACCTTGTCGATGGTTGGAGTTTCGTTTGGATCGATCGTGGACAAGTGGGTGTAGCCCGCCTTCAGGACCTTGGGTAGAACGCCCTCGATCTTCTTCGGCATCGTTGCGCTGAAGCACATTCCCTGCCATCCCGTTGTCTTCGGCGGCAGGCGTCTGAGAATGTCGGTGATGGCGATGAGAAAACCGGCTTCGAGCATCTGATCAGCCTCATCCAGAATCAAAGTGCGAATGTTGGAGAATTTGTGCGCAACGTTGTCATCTGATAGGTAATCATTCAACCGACCAGGTGTTGCCACCACGACCTTTGGATCTCCGGACATGAACTTCTTCAGATCGCGCTCCTTGCTGGTACCACCGTATGCCGTGTGGACCTCCATTCTTGGCTGAAGTTGAGTTGTCAGGGCCTCACATTCCGCGGCGATCTGGAGCGCAAGTTCTCGGGTCGGTGACATGATGAGGATGGCGACCTGTCCTCTGGGCACATTTTGTTGTTTGAGCAGGGAGTGTATCGAGGGCGCCAGAAAAGCGATGGTCTTGCCGGTTCCTGTCTTTGCTTGGACCAGACAATCGGCGTTGAAAGATGGCAATTCGGTCAGGACTTTTTGTTGGACTGGCGACATGAATTCGTAGCGCATCGTTTCTAGTCCGCGGAGCAGAGAGTCGTTCAATTTGCCTTTCATACTGCTCCATGGTTGCGCATTTTGTGCGCCGAGCTGGGATGGATCCATCTTGTCGGTGGTCGAAGATGGTTGTATAGAAGAAAGAGGTTGTTGGATGGGTGTTATTTGTTGGAGTGGGCCCTGGCTTCCCAAATGGAGAAACTTCCTTTGTAGTAGCGGGCGGGAGCGGACAAGACCGGCCCGTGGTCCGGTATCACGCCTCAGGCATCTATGTCATTGTTGATGAGCGATTTGTCCAGAGCAGCTCCCAGCGCGCGAATATGCCGCATCTGAGTCCTTACCGCTTCATGAACGCGATGATTGCAGTCGCTGACATGTCGAGAAGTGGAAGAGCGCCGTGCTAATCGTACTAGGCCGAAAGGTGTTGTTGTGTTCGTCTAAGTAGTGGGGTGCACTTGCAGAAAACAGACAGGAGAGACCAGGGAGACGTGCCAATTTGTCCTTGGCGGCTCTCTCTCGTCACACTTCCTACTCGCAAATGCCTCTTCTCAAAAATCCACCAGGCTGACTGGCCTTCAGAGCAGTAATAAGCTGGGCATGCAACGACAGTGATTGCCTGCCTGACCCCGTGTCTCGCCCCACGGCATTGAGGAGTAGTGCTGGCCCCGCCATCGTTGAACACCTCCATGATTTCAGCTTTCGAGTCCTTGGACATGCTGTTCGTCTGCCCAGGTTGACTGGGTTGAAAGGGATTGCATGATCGGACGGGACCTCGGACGGCTTTGATTGCTTTGGCGAGCCTTCGAGATACTGGGTGGCATCGATCGAAAGCGTGCTGTGTTGTAACCCCAGTGTTACCGTACCTGACGGCGTCGCGAACGTGTCTGTGAACGCAGTGTTGGAGTGATCAGCATTATTCTGTAGGCAACATCGCATATTGCATTCGGTATCAACTCATTGCGCTGTCATGGTATCCACCGTTCGGCTCGCAGTATTGGATGAGGGAGAAAGCTTCCTTATCAGCCCACGTTTCCCCTGCTACAGTCGACGTGGGTGGGCTGTGACTCCACATCACCCCAAACCTCCACCGAACCGACATCGCTAAGGTGGAACTGCTTTGGAGCTTCACGCAAAGTCGAGCTGTGCTGCAGCTAAAATTCGGAGGAGACACTCGACTTCACCCTGCGATCCCACCTCCAACCACCACCTTCCCGTCGTTTCTCTCGCTTCTGCCGCATGATACGCTGCCCCTCGATCAACATGCAGTCCATCGCTCGGCCGCTGCGAAATCTGGCCCGCCAGCGCCGCCATGTCCTCCTCAAGCAGACCGTGACGGCCACGCCGTGCCTACGCCGCCAATACGCCACCACACGCGCCCAGAACGAAAGCTCCGCCCGATCCGCCGTCATCAACGTCCTCAACAACATCGGCTCCAAACGAGAGGTGCAGCAGTACCTCGCCCAATTCACCTCCGTCTCCTCGCAGCAATTCGCGGTGATCAAAGTCGGCGGTGCCATTCTGACCGATTACATCGATGTGCTATGTGCCTCGCTCCGCAACCTCAACCAGATGGGCCTGTACCCGGTCATCATCCACGGTGGAGGCCCACAGCTGAACGATTTGCTCCAAAAAGCCGGCGTGGAGCCACAATACAGTGAGGGAATTCGCATCACAGATGGCAAGACTTTGGGAATTGCTCGCAAGCTCTTCTTGCAGGAGAACTTGAAGCTGGTGGAGGCATTGGAGTCATGGGGAGTTCGCGCCCGACCGATCACTTCCGGTGTGCTCATGGCAGAATACAAAGACAAGGACACCTTCCAATTTGTGGGTGAGGTCAACCAAGTCAATGCTGAGGGCGTGAGGGCTGCCATTGCTGACGGCTACATTCCGGTCTTGACCTGCATGGCCGAGAGCGAGGATGGACAAGTCCTCAATGTCAATGCTGACAAGGCTGCGGCTGAGCTTGCCAAAGAACTCGTGCCATTGAAGATCGTATACCTGTCTGAGAAGGGTGGTCTCCACAACAAGGAGACTGGCAAATTGATCGAGGCCATCAACTTGGACGAGGAATACGATGCGTATATGAAGATGCCATGGGTCATTCACGGCACTCGCAGCAAGATTCGGGACATCAAGACTTTGCTGGACGATCTCCCTCGCAGCTCGAGCGTGGCCATCATTCACCCCGAGAGCTTGGAGCGCGAGCTTTTCACCCATTCTGGAGCTGGTACCTTGATCCGCCGCGGGACTAAGCTGCTGCAAGCCTCCTCCCTGAAGGAGTTTGGCAACCTGGACAAGTTGAAGGAGACCCTCGTTCGCGAGCGGGAAGGTCTTGATGCTGCCAATGTGGTAGACGGCTACCTTGAGATCTTGGAGTCGCGGCCTTTCCGGGCTTATTACGATGAGAGCATGGAGGCGCTGGCCATTGTTCTTCCACCTCAAGAGGGCTCCACCGCACTTGGCCACCTCGCTACATTGACCATGACACGGTCCGCATGGCTGTCCAACATTGCCGACAACGTCTTCCAAAACCTGAAGCGCGATTTCCCCAAGCTCGCATGGACTGTCAAGCAAGACGATGAGAACCTGACATGGTTCAGCGAGAAAGCAGATGGTTCGATCGCTCGCCAAGGAGAAGTGCTATTCTGGTACGGCATCGAGAGCCCAGATGAGGTCCGTGAACTCATGTCGGAATTTGTTCAACACGGTCGCCAGATGTTTGGTGACATCAACCTCGAATCTCAGCTGCACCGCGCCGCAGCTGCTGCCACTCGCATTCGTGCACGTGCGGCTGAGCTTGGAGGTCGCGGTGCGCAGCAGTCCCGAGGCTTCAGCACAAATGCCCGACCGGTGAACCGTGTTCGCTTCGGTGTCCCTGCCCAGACCCGGAGTTACACCACCACAAACCCCAACCCACCTCTCGGCATCAAGAACCGGGAGAAGGACTACCCTGCCAAGGTTGCCCTGATCGGAGCCCGCGGTTACACTGGACAAGCTCTTATCGACCTCTTGAACCGACACCCCAACATGGACCTCTGCCACGTCTCATCACGCGAGCTCGCCGGTAAGAAGCTCAAGGGCTATGAGAAGAAGGAGATCATCTACGAGAGCTTGTCGCCAGATGATGTTCGTAGAATGGCAGAGAAGAAGGAGATCGATTGCTGGGTCATGGCTCTGCCCAACGGTGTTTGCAAACCATACGTCGATGCTATCGAAGAGTCCGGCCACAAGGAAGCCGTCATTGTGGATCTGTCAGCCGACTACCGATTCGACTCGAAGTGGACGTACGGTCTGCCAGAGCTCGTCCAACGAAGCAAGATCGCGAGCGCCACTCGCATCAGCAACCCCGGATGCTATGCTACCGGCGCGCAGCTCGGAATCTCTCCGCTCGTACCCTTCCTCGCATCTGCTCCTACCGTATTCGGCGTGTCTGGATACTCGGGCGCAGGTACCAAGCCGTCGCCTAAGAACGACGTCAAGGTCCTCACAGACAACCTCATCGCCTACTCACTCACAGACCACATTCACGAGAAGGAAATCTCCAACCAGCTCGGAACCGAGGTCGCCTTTATCCCTCACGTCGCAGTATGGTTCGCGGGTATCCACCACACCATCTCACTTCCGCTCAAGGACAAGATGGCCAGCCGAGACGTGCGCCAATTGTTCCAAGACCGTTACGATAAGGAGAAGCTGATCAGGATCACCGGCGAGTCACCCATGGTCAAGAACATTGCTGGGAAGCACGGGGTGGAGATTGGAGGATTCGCTGTGCACTCAAGCGGGAAGAGGGCAGTGATCAACGTTACCATCGACAACCTGCTCAAGGGTGCTGCGACACAATGCTTGCAGAACATGAACTTGGCGCTTGGATACGCAGAGTACGAGGGCATCCCGTTGGAGTAGATTCGGGTCTGTGTAGTATAGTCGTTGCCGAGGCGAGGAGGCAAGACGTGATGGTCTTCTTGTCCACTGCTGTTTCAAAATGAGCGTTTTAGCTGTGTTCGTGGCGGGTGATTGGGAGTTGATAGATTTGGTCTTAGTTCGTTGGCCTTCACAGGCGAGCTGGATGTTCAAATTTGTTTTCAGACATTTCGCATTGAGAGTGTCCAGTATATAAATCCAATCGTGATTTTGCATGCGATAAGAAAAGTTGGAGGTGACGTCGTCTGGCGCGTGCAAGACCTTTCCAAAGTTCCGGACAACCTTTCAAGGAAAGGATTTCGTCGCCATTCTTGCTACCAAAGTATATGATGTATTGTCCTAAGCCATGAATGCCCTCCATGGCCTTCCTGCGCCCTCACCTACACTACTCCGATTCCTACGATCTCAGCTCGAGCTTCGGGCGCCTAATGCAACGCCATGCGCCGGGAGATCGCATCCTCGACTACGCCAACCACGACAATGTCGTGCTCTCACATCTATACCATCATTCACATCTACGAATCATGACAGAATACCTACCGGATCCCACGCTCGTCACTTCAGCAATACGACTCCCCTGCGAGATGGCTTCTGGCGGCGACTCCGGCCGAAGCGAACCGCACAGAACCTACGATCCGATGACCTCCCATCTCTCCCCGGCTTTCTCGACGACAGTGCTGGACTGGGCAGAATCATCAAGCCGAGCAATGAGCTGAAGCTAAGATGCACCGAGCTCGACGAGAATGGCAGCGTCGTGCTGGTGAACGGAGAGTTTCGAAAGAGCGAGTTGATTCAGAAATACTCCCTCCTACCACGAGACTTGCGCAAGATCGACAGTAGTGTGTTGCCGCATATTCTCGTACGGCAAACGGCGATATTGATCAATCTGCTGCATCTGCGATGCCTGATCAAACACAACCGCGTACTCGTCTTCGACGCCTACGGCTCGAGCGACTCGCACGCACAGAGCTCGTTCATGTACGAGCTCGAAGGCAAGCTGCGGCAGCGACAGGGCATTGCCGCAACCGGAAATCTACCTTATGAGTTCCGCGCGCTCGAAGCAGTTCTCGTGAGCGTCACACAGGAGCTCGAGACCGAATTCGAAGGAGTACGGGAGCCCGTGGTCCGAGTCTTGCGCGAGTTGGAGGAAGACATCGACCGAGACCGACTACGACACCTCCTCATCTTCTCCAAGAAACTGGGCACGTTCGAACAAAAAGCCCGCCTCGTGCGCGATGCGATTGAGGACCTGCTCGAGGCCGACGACGACCTGGCCGCCATGTACCTCACCGAAAAAGCCCAAGGCACGGAACGCGAAGACGAGAACCACGAAGAAGTTGAGCTGCTGCTGGAATCGTACCACAAAGTGGCCGACGAGATCGTGCAGGTGTCCTCCAACCTGGTCAGCGCGATCCGTAACACGGAGGAAATTGTGCGCGCCATCCTCGACGCCAATAGGAATAGTCTCATGCTGTTGGACCTCAAGTTCAGCATCGGCACGCTGGGCATAAGTGCTGGTATGTTCATCGCTGCGCTCTACGGTATGAATTTGGAGAACTTTATCGAGGAGACGGCGTTTGGGTTCGCGGGTGTGTCCATTGCTTCGACGATTCTTGCGGTGGTGGCGTGTATTTATGGGCTGAGGAAGCTGCGTAAGGTGCAGCGGTTGTCCATGTGGGGTGGCGGTGGGCTGAACAAGGAGAGGAATCGGAGTGCGAGAGGGAGCTGGAGGGAAATTGATACGCCGATTGTTACTAGTGACAAGGGCGATCAGCCACTTGCCGACGCCGTTGCTGGAATCAAACGTGCGGATCAGTTGAAGGTTTGGAAGAGCGCGCAAGAAGAGCGACTGAAGACGATGGCGAAGGAGGGAAATACCACGAAGATGATGGCGAAGGAGGCGAACACCACGCCAGGACCTACGACGTGATGGCAAGATTGAGGACTTGTCGCACACAACCACCCTACTCAGTTTGCCTCTCAATTCTGCGGGGAGTTTGTACAAAGATCTCTGAACCTGAAAGGCATAGCGACGGCGTTCTACTCTCGATTTTTAGCGCTGTATAGCAAGTACGACAAAGTCATCCCGCTCGGCTTCGAGAATTTGTACAAGAAGTGTCCGTGTTGGTCTTGCAGTGCAGTGTATTTACTGGCCCAGGAATGCTAGGCGTCGCTACTCGTGAGAAGCGCCATGACAACGCAGCACATCATTTGACCAGAAGATTCGTCGACTACCGTTCTCCCGTCTCCTGAATAAGGGTGAGACCTCCCGCTTCCCAGTGTCCACATGTCCCGAACGGTCTCCCACTCAGTTAGCGGCAAGACCTCGCCCATTCCGCACCCCATGAACAGCCATACTCCAGCGTAGGATCTCCTCAAAACCTCGAACTGCTGGTCCGGATTCCATGGATACTTCCAAAACCTCCATCTCGAATTTCGGTCGCGTTCGATACGCAGCTTGTGCGATAGAACGGTCGTACTTGTAGCACTGTGTGATTCTAAACCATGGGTAGAAGTCTGTCATTCTTCAATCATTGGGGCAGTCAATCGATCTTCTTCCGTTCGACCGCCGCTACTGTCCGACATTGCCACAATCGTGGAATCAATCACCACGGCTCCGCTCCTTCGTCTCCAACAACTTTAGCATGCACCTCCTTCTTCGGCGCTGTGGCGACCTTGATGAGTTCCCTTGCGCCTTCTCTCGGGTCCTTGAACCCGGAGTTGTTGTTGAGATTGGTAGCGCAGTATCCCGGACTACATTCATGGTCAGCGTACATTTGTACCGATGAAGCGGACGCTACCCACTCGCTCGCTCCCACAACGAAGCCTTCCTTTTCCAGAAGCTTCGCATAGTGCAACATGATCATCGACATCGCCGTCTTCGTGCTGCGGTAGATCGGGTACATCTCCGCCGAGTAGTTGTCTTCTCGATCCCTGCAGAGCTGTCAGCTATATCGTAGATAAACAGAAATTATTCAGAAATTACCATGCCCACTTCAAGCTCGAAAGACCCGAGGACGTGAACGCAATCCGCTTCCCATCCGGTGCCTTCGACTTCTTGAGAAGTGGGAGGAACGTGTCCAGCGTCACCGCCGCGCCGAACAGATTCGTGTCATACATCTTCTGGTACTGCTCTCTCAGCGAGCCCTCCGCCGTGGCCACACCGGCATTGAGCATGATGACGTCCAGGTAGCCATAGTCCGACTTGACCTTGTCTGCTGCCGCTGCGATGGAAGAGTCGTCTGATACGTCGATCTGAATCGGAGTGACATTTTCAGGGCGTGCACCCGCGGAGGCATCGTCTTTGAGTGTGGAAATTCCGGCTTCGGCTTTCTTCAGATCCCTTGATCCGAGGAGAATGTGGTATTTGTTTGTCGCCGAGAGTTGCTGAACAGCGTAGTAGCCTAGTCCTTGGTTCGCGCCAGTGATGAGGACGAGGGTCTTGTCGGCCATGTTGATGGTCTCGATGATGTTGATGAGACTTCTTTTAGTGAATCCTTTGGCAGATCCTGTCAGTCCTATGTGTTCGAATATGTGACTTTGTTTCGTTTCCAGAGGTGAATCAATCGATTTGTCAGTGCTTTGTAATTGTTCGAAGCATTTCCATCAATTATTGATAGAACTACGTCACCATGAAGCACATCATCTACGGCTCGACGCCGGCTAAATTGGATGAATGTGTGATTTTGCTCACAACAGCACGAGCAACAAGTGAATTTC
Source organism: Zymoseptoria ardabiliae STIR04_1.1.2 (assembly GCA_000223765.2). Taxonomy (NCBI): domain Eukaryota; kingdom Fungi; phylum Ascomycota; class Dothideomycetes; order Mycosphaerellales; family Mycosphaerellaceae; genus Zymoseptoria; species Zymoseptoria ardabiliae. The sequence goes on along the minus strand of AFIV01000615.1, from coordinate 194,745 downwards.
AAGTGATGCGACAAAACTTCAAAGTGACTACATACAATTCGAGCGACATTTGGTATGATCTTGGAAAACGCCGCCCTGCCTAGAACCCACAGATCTATCCCATTCGCTCCATCATGCAAAGACACAGGTCATCGAGCTCATTACGCCAGTCATAGCTGTTCATAACCGCCTGGCTTACACACCCTGAGAGTACGACCGCGTATTGAAGTTCGAGAGAGGAGCAGTGAGTCCAGCCCACTCAAACGGCTTGCCATCTCCGCGGAAGACATCCCATCGGTTGAGGTCCTCCTCCTTGGGGTTCCTCACCAGGAAGCCACCATCTGGGCAGCCATTCTGGATGAACCGCCTCTTCTCTTCGCTGCGGACTGTGATATTGCAGGGGAAGGGCTTGGCCATGGTGATGACGAATGGATTCGTCTCGTACCAAGGGACGGGGTTGTCGTAGCCTGCGCGGCCTTCCTTGCGCTTGATGTCGAATGCCCACACCAGAGATGCGATGAGGGTGTACAGCTCGGTCATGACGAGATCGGTTCCTGGGCATGATCGAGTGCCGTAGCCGAAACCAGGATCGCCGCGGAGAGTGGGATACTCGGTGAGTGGCTCCTTGTAGGTCGGCCACGAAGGCTCGAGCCAGCGTTCGGGTCGCCACTCATTGCCTTCGGGGTATGTGGACTCCTCTCGGCTGATCAGATAGTGGTTGGCGTGGACCATGGCGCCCTTGGGAATGAAGTAGCCGTCGTAGACATCGTCCTCGGTGGTGATGTGCGGCACACCAAGAGGGGTTGGCTGGCGCCAGCGGAGAGTCTCTTTGCAGACTGCGCGGACGACAGGCAAGTTTGGAATGTCTTTCATGGTTGGCAGTCGATCTCCACAAACGCGGTCGACTTCTTCCTGGATGCGAGGCAACCACGAAGGGTAGTGGCAGATGGCTGTGAAGAACGAGTGAAGTGGTGAGCCAATAGTGGCGATGGCGACGAAGGAGTTTGTACCGACAGCATGTGCTGCCTCGTGTTGATCCAGCTTGCTCTTCTCCATACCCTTCTCGTTCTCCAGCCAGATTCTTGACCATGACTGTCCTGCTGTGCCTGCCTTCATCCGAGCCATGACATCCTGCTGTGCCTCGTAAAATGCCTCCTGCATGATCCGCTTTCGTTCGGCTTCGGCTTTCTTGAATGGAGATATGGCGGCGGGAAGATGCATGAGGAATGGCAAAAGGTTTGGAAGTGGTCCTTCTGGTGATACGGCTTTGAGAAGCTGAGGTACGACGGTGAGAAGCTTGGTGCCGTGCTTTGGATCACCCCAGGCGATCGTGGCGACCACGCGAGCGCAATGGGTGATGATACTTTCCGACCAAGTATCAGGAGAGTCGAGCAGACGCCGAAGAGTGTGTTTGTTTTCCGTCACAGGTGCATCCCAGAAGCCGGCTTGAGATGAATGTCTCATGATGGTGTGAATGAAGTTCTTGTGTCGCCAGAAGTTCTCGCCGATCCCCATGAGTGGCAGAATCTCCGAGCCACCTTTCACTCCAACAGCTGCTGGAAGTTCGTGTCGGTCACCATAAAGCTTTCCGCGATGGACAAGAAGGTCTCGGGCAATCTTGTCGTTTTCGATCCAGATGTGAGTTACTCCGAACGTGAGCCACTCGTAGATTGGGCCATACGACTTGTGGAAGTCGCCGAAGTGCCATGCTGCCTCTGCTCCAGAGATTGGGATGCCCCAGAAACGACCAATCCACGGGATGCCTGGTGGCTATCGTCAGCGGAGGTCGGCCATGGCTCTTGTCGATTGACTTACCTGGCAGCTTGGGAAGCGGCTTTGCACCAGCCGGCAATTTCTTCTTCTGTCCGAACAGGCGGGCAACAAGAATGATGACCAGAAGTGAGAACCCAAGGACAGCTTTCGAATTGATTATGGAAAAGTCCGCTGGGACAGGCGTGTCGACGCTCACTGGCTCCAACACTGTGGCATTTTCAATTGATTGCTCAAACGCATAGCGCGAGGGCTCTTGAGCGGCTTGAACGACTTGAGACATGGCTGTGGGGTCGGTTGCTACTGGAAGAAGTGCGGCAAGGACTGAGAAACAGCGGACAGGACATATACCTACCTCGCGTATTCCGGCAGGGTCGATCAGCATGTGGCATGCATGGACCTGGAAATAAAGTCTTGGTGTTGCAGTCATGCTGACCGCGTGGGAATTTGGGGAGCCGACACAGAATCCGGTGCTGCCATGGCTTCGACTGACACTTGCGGCGTGCTGGGCGCAGCCTGGCAGTTCAGCTAAGTTAAGAGTAGCTAGCTTTTGTAGGCTGACCAACACGATGGTAAGTTGAGAGGCAAGTAATGGTTGATTTTTGTTTGCAGCATTTCAATCAGTCCGAAGAACACCATTTGTGTCCATCTGGTGGTATCATCGCCATGTGTTACTCCGCATTGGTCGTTCAGTCGAGTGGGTCCATGGCCAAGCAAATGTGACGATCATAGATGTGGCATTTCAAAGGTACGGTCGGATCTCGAGGCTGTACAACCTCAGCAGCAAGGAAGATATGCAACACCACGCCAAGTCGAGCATCGGTCCTGTCCCGTTCCTCTCGCTGATGTGGTGCCGAGAGACCTCGATGCGACTCCCACCTGTAAAAGCCAGGGAGCAGTTCGAGCTATGATTGCTCCCGAAAAGCACGCGGGTAGGAATCCAGTGCAACAATGTCGACCGCGTTGTCGGGCTCCTCGATCGTGCTGGAAGTTCGCTACGCATGCAACGCCATTCTCCTCGGACTGAGCGACTCGGACTGATGAAACAATTTTGAAGACGCGATACACGGACTCGATACTCCAGAGATGGCGGCAGGCAGGAATGCGTGTCAATGTAGAGGGAAACGGCTCCGTGGTCCGAAAAGTGAGCTCGGGGTATTTTTACCTCGACTAGACCCAATCTAGATAGAGTTCGGCCAACTTTTAGCGCCGGACAGGCATCTTCGGACTTCACATGGTCAGCCTCCTGCCAGATCACCAATTCTCACCTGAGCTGTCACGAAATCCCGCGGATGTCGTTCAACTTTGACCAACATGTTCGCAGCGGAAATCATTCTGCGGCCGAGGTGAACATGGAAGCTTCATGTCCGTGCCGGTCCCGATCACTCGGTGTGTCTCGCCATTAAAGGTGGAGTCTGTTCTTCATGGCACAGGATGGCTTTTGGAATAAGAAAGCCGGACAAGGAAGCCGCTATACATAACACTCGCTTGTTGCGGCCTGCGAAGCTGCTTGACTCTTACTTTTCTTGACCTTCCCCTCCCGCTCGCTCACCATCATTTCGCCATGGCGCCAGCTTCGGAAGCAGGACTGAATGTACTCATCCTTGGCGGCGGTATTTCCGGACTTACCACTGCTCTAGCTTTGACCAAATTCGCCCCGGAAGGCAGCGTTCCCCGCATCAGAATATTCGAAATCCGTCCGGAGTTGGCCACGATCGGAGGTGCCGTGAACCTGACTCCAAACGCGCTTCGCATGCTGGATCATCTCGGTGCTCTACCGATCATCCGCCAAAACAACTACGGCCGCGACATCGATTTTCTGGAAGTATTTGATGCACACTCCGGAAAGCTGGCAGAAACCAGTTTCCGCGGACCCGATGGAGATGGGATTGGCAATCCTCCCTACAAAGCACTCCGCATCACCAGAGGAGAGGCATTGAAAGGTGTGATTGCTGCCGTAGAACAGCACGAGAACATCAGCATCACTTGTGGCACCCGAACAGTCAAGATCGATGAGACCGCAGACGATGTCACCATTCATTTCGAGAACGGCGGCTCAGCTACTGGAGACCTTCTGATGGGCTGTGATGGCATCCACTCCGTGACCAGACTGAAGCATGTCGAGCCAGAACGCAAAGCGACCTACTCCGGCGTCTCCAACGCTTTCGGATTCTCTCCGATCGCGAAGGATTTCGAAGTCCACTTTGAATGTACCGCCATCAATTTCGCTCGCCGTGGAATGCTGTTGACCAGCTTCCACTCTCCCGAGGCGGACTCAGTATACGTTGGAGCATTGATGCAGGTGGAGGACATCGGCTCTCGAGACGGCTGGAAGTCTGTCGGAGCAGACGCTGAGAAGACTCGAGCGCAGTTGTTGGAGCGATTCGGCGATGCGAAGATTCCTTGTATCAGGCCACTGATCGAGAACGCCAAGGACTTCTTCCTCTGGCCGGTCTTCACTCTGACTAATGGAGGAAAGTGGTCAACGGACCGTGTGATGCTGCTTGGAGATGCCGCAGTGAGTCCAGGCACTGTCTTGATTCAATCCGCTGGAACTGACTCGATCTTCCCAGCACGCCATGCCGCCACAAGGCGAAAGCACAGGCATCGTCTTCGAAGACACCGTTCTTTTCTCCCGCTGCCTTACCCGCTGGATCGAAAAAGGGAAGCCCAACACAATGAAGGAGGCATTCAATGCATACGAAAAACTCCGAAGGAAGAGGATCGATACTGCGTTTGAAGAGTCGAAGAATGTTGTGAAGACTGTCTCTGATGCAGGATGGCTTGGGCACACCATCAAGACGTTTGTTGTGCCGTGGTACTTGTGGTTCACCAAGAACTACCGCGAGGCGCACTTCATTGAAGATGTTACGACGACTGATATTGGATACGATTGATGGTAATGTCAGATGCAGAAATGAATCGATAAACGTTCAGATTGGCGCTGTGGGAAACTCTTCTCTCTGCTGCATAGCATCTCAATATATTCTAGATCAAATTCCGACGAGTCATCAACGCTCCGGCACAAACCGGGCGACGGATGCAGAAAACGTAGCAGTATAACAACACGATACCTTGACGTCCAAGCGCTCAGAGACGGTCACCGACGGGAATTACATCGGCGAGCGGAAGGCTTTCAACATCGCCGCTATATATGAGCATAATAGACAAGCGTGAGATTCTACATGGTGCTTTGATTGATGATGCTACAAATTCACATGAAAAAGATTTCTCAAAACAGTGAAATTGCCTGCCGGGATAGGATTCGACATGGCCACCCTCTCGAGACAAGGTCAAAGGTACTGAACAGAAGTAAAGAATAGCGAAATGGAAGCAACGGGGTGCCTGCATGTACAAGCACAAGGACCATCGATTTTTCGATCAAGCAGGCGCAGAGCAGTTGGTAGGCGTGAAGATGCCGAGATTGGCCATCCAGGCGCCGCTGTTGAACTCGGAGTAGACGGTGTTGATAAGTCGGGTACCATCACCAGCACACTCTGTCTCCATTACGATGATGCCAGTGACTTGCTGCGGCTCCTGACCGGGCCCGGCGGACTTCCAGCGCAGAGTAACAGCGTCGCAGGTGTGCCTGAGGGTGAAGCATTAGTCAACTGCCGACAAGAGGGACCGGATCGGAGGGTCACTCACCAGATGTTCAACTGCTCGAACGGGATCGGAGGCTGAGCGCTCTGGCCGGCTTCAAAGTCCGCACGGCTGGAGAAGGTAGCAGTCCCGAGCTGTGGCCGGAGTAAGCTGATGATCCAATATCATCATGACTGTGCTACACATACCACCACGGGCGAGTTTGGACATCCGTTGTTGATGAGCTCAATGACACTGTCAGAGTAGTCGACGAAGTCCTCGGTGAGGACCGCGTTAGCCAACTCGTCAGAGTAGGCGGCGATCAGCTCCTTGAAATTGTCGGCGACCTGCTGGGCCTGCTCGTCTGTCATGCAACCATCGTTACGGACGACCTTCTCGCTCGAGCGCTTGACAGTGCCCCATCGTCGGACACTTCCTTCGGGAGCAGCGAGCGCGAGAACAGCGCAAAGGGAGCTGGAAGCCAGCAATGCCGTGAAGGAACGCATGGTTGGTGTTGGTGTAAAGCTGAGGTGAGTCGGAAGCGGAGAAAGATGGATTTGTAGTATGCTGTGTCAACGGAGATGGCTCGAGTGATGCAAGGCAGAGCTAGCTACTTGCTCCGGGTCCAAGGACTTTATAACATTGTCCAACGCCCTTGTCGGCTTCACGTTCTCCACATGCCAGCAGTCTGTCCACCCTTGCGCGTGCATGGCATAGACAGTGCAATGTCCGGTCACCAACCTGGCATGCGGATGATGAGTCTCAGCTCTATGGAGTGGTCATCATCATGCATTCGGTACTGGAGTGTGCATGAATGAAGACACTTTCGGGCTAATTTTGGGTCATCGGTCATGCCTCGATCCAATCGTGAGAGGGCGAATTAGAATATTCAGAATCTGGAGTCCGCCGGAGAGATGGCCTAATACATCGGCTAGGATAAGGTTATACTGCATGAAGTGCTTGACGCTGTGAAGCACCTCGGCCAACGTGCTTGACAATCTTGTGTTATGTCTCGTGCAAGTCCAACCCACAACGACAAATTGGCCAAAGCGTATTGGGGTCAAGTGTAGGCTCTTCTTGAACTCAGCTAAGGTATCTGATCACTCCCTTAGTTTCCTCGGGGGAATTGGAAGATTGAGTCGATGTCGTCAGCCCGGAGTGGCGTGCCAAGATATCAGAGTGAGACCGGCTCCCCAAAATATGGAACGCAATGAGTACGAAACCAAACCTGCTGCTCGGTTATGAAGACGGCCCGAGTGGCGTCGAAAGCTGATGCAAACCCGGCTCTCGCTTGGGAATTCGCATATATTCGACCGCTCGTGCGTACGAGATCCAGATTTGCCTGTTTTGAATTGGACCACGACCAGTCGCTGGCTCGGTCGACTGTGTTGTCGAGGCCAATACTCTGTCCAGAGGGCCGATTCAGGAAGGGGGCTGACCGTGACTGAAAATGATCGCAGACCAGATCATCCAACTCTTGCCTGCAAGGCCAACGGGTCGATCAAATTTGCTCGCTACGAGAATTGGAACACGCACGTGCAGGAAAGATCTCCTGACAAGCGCGTGAAGCATTACCAGAAGCCGGGCAACTGACATTGAAACCTGACTGGGCAGTATTCGTCCAAAATTTGCAATATCTGTTCCACTGCATCGTGCTCATTGGCGTCAATATGCGCAAACCCGGTCGAAATTTGACATCTCATTTCGTTTCGCCGAGCTTCGTCTTGCCGTATGCTCCGCCCATCTTCTTCCGCTCCTCGAGCGCCAATCGATAAGGTGGAGCAGTGGGCGGTTGCACTGGATCCAGGCTCACGTGTCCTTCAGGCAATTTGTGACTCGCATCGGCATCAAAACCGCTCAGATCTCCACAGGCCAAGAAGGGCGCAATCCATCTGTTCTTGGCTGCGTTGTCGTCCGCAGTATCCAAGAAGAGCTCGGTCACGCCGTCCTCTCGGTATCGCCGTGAGCTTTCAAAAGGCTCAAGTGACGATGTCAATTTGGACTGCATTTGCTGCGTCGCGCCCATCGGATCTTGCAAGCTGGCCGTGAAGCCCTTTGGTGGGCGAAAATTCGTGCAGACGATGAAGGCCTCAACACTACTTGCCCGACTACTCCTTGGCTTCGAGACTGTGACACCTTCAAACACTGTCTTAAGCTGTGCGTACAGTATGTCGACATCCTTGGCGCGAAAGATCTTGGCCACAAACTTGCCGCCGGGCTTGAGCACGCATAACGCGAGGTTCAGCGCGGCCCACAAGAGCTGAGATTGGATGTAGATGTCCAAGTCGTGAAGTCCGGTCACATCCGGCGCACCGTCGGAAAGCACCAGATCGACGGGGTGAGACGCTTCAGTCGAGGCAACAGAGGCGTCGTAGTCCGGGTCCAGGGCTTTGAGCAGGAGTGGAATGGTAGAAGGATGCGTGATGTCGGCTTTCAAGCAGGTGATTCCCTCCAAAGGCGACATCGGCTGCAGGTCAATCGCAACAATTTTCACGTCCTTTCTAGGTTTGGCACTTGGTGGTGTATCGATCTCGCTCGAAGTCGATGCTGGATCAATCTCGCGAAGACGCAAAATCTCCCGGTAGCGCTTGTCTTCCCAAGCGGCACGTCCGATCATCTCTCCTTTGATCAATATCCTCGACAGAACCTGTGACCAGCTTCCAGGTGCCGCGCAAAGATCTACGACTCTCGTGACTCCTTCGAAGAGATCGAATTCTTCATCAAGTTGGAGCAGTTTGAAGGCGGACCGGGCACGCCAGCCTTGTTCTTTTGCCAGTCGATAGTAGGCATCTCGCTTGTCTTTGGAAGACTTTCCCATACTGTTATTCGATGCATGCGAAAGGCATTGCGGGTGCGTGGGAAAGGCGAGGTAGGATTCGAAATTCAGGGCAGAAGTACAATTCGATACGGAGAGCGAGAAGCGCGACATGGCAATAATGTTAAATATTGGTATGGGAGTGCCGAGTTATAAGGGTTGGGGAATAGGATAGGGAATCATGTGCAGACGACTATGTATGGCAACAGCTTTCTATAAAGGTGAGCTTCTGTCTGCGACCACCATGTCATAGCCCCTGGAGTTACCCGCTGTTTGCTGTGCTGAGCTCGCAAGCCATGCCTATTGTACAACTCCATACGCCGTGCTTAGCCCTGTGTACACATTCTGAATGCCTCATGAGTACATATCATCGTACTCTTCCTCATCGTCTTCTAACACGACCGGAGGCTCTTTCTTTTTGAGCAAGACTTGACGATCCATAGGGCAAGTTGGATTGAGCTTCAGCCACGGAGAAATGCACTGGTTAACAGTCAGCAAGGGATCACAAAAGTCGTAGACCAGTTTGCAATGTAACCAGAACATACCTCTAAATCGAAGACATGGTCCTTGTGGCACGGCAATCGCACGACGAGTGGATGCGGGTCTGCAGTTCGTCAGCATTTGCCAGCGTTTCGCAAGTGAATCTCCAGACGTACCTTCGAGGAACGGATTGGCGCAAATTGGACAGCTCTGATCGGGCTTTCGCTCCAGCTGCTTCTTTGGTATCCGTTCCAACTGCGCAATGAACTCGTCCGATACACCCTGTCTGGGCGTCAGCACATCGATGCTCTTATTTGTGTTCCGAACTTGCAGTGCCGTACCTCTACTTCCGTAGGTGGATGCTCAGCGCTATCCATCAGACTCTGCACCAGGTTTCCCAATAGCTCAGAGTTTCCATCGTCTTGCGTAGCTCCTCCTGTTCTCATCATCTCAAAGGCATTGGCCAATGTCCTGAACGCTGCGCTGACATCCTGTGGCAGAGGTAGGGCATTCGAATTTTGTGGTTGGCGAGTTCCAGAAGTGTCTACGAGGTCGAGGGTGCTGAAGAATGTGCCCAGATCTGGCCGCCGTCGTACGGGCTCTTGTCGTTGGTCCGCGGGAATGTTGTGTTCAACTGCAGGCGAAGTGTTATCATGTATTCGAGCAGCAACCCAATAGCTGTGCCAATAATACCTTCGTAGCCGGACATGTTTGACAGAGCACAGATCGTTGAGCGGTGTTAAGGTGTTCATCGTGAGAATGTCGCCTTCGTTTGTTTGATCCTCATCGCAGGCAACAAAAGCCGACGTCAACGCGGAGCTTTGTCCGCGTGAAGATCAGCACACTTTCATCACCAAAAGCATTTCCACGTGCTGTGAGCGTATGCCACTGTCATTCCACGCGATATGTGCAGAACTCGCAAGAGGTCGACACCGTTGTAAGGACTGTATCTTGGTAAGGACTGTATCTTGACTTTGACTATGTATCCTCAGGGACATTGTCATTGCCAGACTTCGGATGGAAAACACCGAACTGCTCCTTGCCATCATCGTCTAAGAATGCCCTGAACATGCCTCCACAGTTGTGATCGAAGACAACATGCCCTTGTCCATTCGCATCTAGCTCAAGACCAATAATGCCACCTTCGCCCTCGCCGGTCTTGTGCCACCGATCACCAGCGGAGCGCTGTAGCTCGCCATGCGGCCCAGCAATGGCCGTGACTGCTTGCTGCAGAGTCACTCCATCACCGTATGTCCGACCAGAGAAAGGAGTGGTTGGATGCGTTGAAAATCGTGCCATTGCCGCGGCCGTGCGAACGGCTGCGATCCTCAAGAAACTGTCACCGTTGCCAGTGCCAGACATACCTACAGCTCGGTATCCTATTTGTGGATCCGAGGAAGGAGGAGACGCAACGCTCAAACGAGGTGCAATACTCGGCAGGCAGTCGCTCAGCAATGCACTCATTCGAAATAGCGGCGCTGGAGAGATCAAGGCCAGAGGATCTTTTGGAACGTCCCATTGCTCTGCGAAGAAACCCGCTCCCAACGTGGGTGTATCTCCTATTCTCCCGGGCAGCTTGTTTGTGATCCCTCCTGTGGAAGTCGCACAGCAGATAGCTCCCGTGCTGTCCAGAGCCACTGCTCCCACTGTGCCCTGCGGAAGATATTCCTTACCATCCCAGTGAATGTCACCAACACTTACACCGTCTTCAGTAAAGGCCACGGGTGCTTGTACAGCGGCATCAGACGCAGTTGATGTCCCATCCACCTCTCTTTTCATCCTCTCGTACGTGTCATCATCGTGGGCAAGACCCAGACCTCTACGATGTTCGTCCCATCTCTTACGAACCCAGAAGTAGCTTGGCTTGACCAGTTCCAGACCCCATTCTTCTGCCAACTGATCACACATTTCGCCCGCGAGCTGACAATGTCCCTGAGCTCCACCGCCATCTGGCAGCTGGCCCTTGATAAGCATCTCCCTCGCAAGCTTGATCGGGCTCTTCGCCTTTGTGACACGCATCACGCCGACACCTCTTTTGTTATAGCCTTTGCTCACCATTACTGACGCTTCGAGCTCATGCCTGCCCCCTCGAGTATACACCGCTCCATGACCGGCATTGAAGAGAGGATTGAGCTCTAGCAAGGATACAGCGTACGTTGCAACATCGAGGGCCGAAGCACCGGAGAATAGCTTCGCATTGGCCTTCCTCAGGATCCCGAACAAAGCTTCGCGATACTCCTTTTGCGCCTTTGGTGGGAGGTTGTCTGGCGTGATGTTGCCCGCACCACCATGAAGAATCAGTCTGGGCTCGATTCGGCTTGGTTTGAGCAGCTCCATTGAATTGCGTGCTGATGATGGTATGGCAAGGAGAGACGATCTTCCTGTTGACAGGGAACACCTAAAAGCCCCGGAGATACTTTTACCCGGTACCTCATCTACGACCACCCATTGCACACCGAGACTCCATCAACACAGCAGACCTCGATGGTCGCACACGGCCCAATCGCCAACACAACGGCTCTCGCAGGTTCCGGCCAGTCTAAGCAAATCAGACTCGTAGCCATGGCCAAAGGAATCGTCGACCGTGTCAGAGCAGCCTGCAACATCTCCGCTCTGGCAGAAGCGGGGTTCACATTGTGTCAACCGAAGTACCTTGGCTGTCTATCAGAGCGATGTCCTCTTATGGTTGAGGGACGACCATCGCATACGGGTTCTCGTCAAGACTAAGGAATCCCAAAGAACGTCACAGGAACAACTCACATCCATCTACCAGCACAATGTCTTACGAAGCCAATCTGTTCATCAACGGCCAGGTGAGAGCTATTCCAATGCTACAGTATCGAATATGAATGGACTGACGAGTTAAAGTACGTGCCATCGTCAAGCGGCGAAACACTATCCATATTCTCACCGAACGACGATTCTCTCGTAACGGACAAAGTCCAAGTGGCCTCGGAGCAGGACGTCGACAACTGCGTTGCCGCCGCCAGAGCTGCGTTTCCAGCCTGGAGAGATACTGCTGGGTAAGTACTCCGGATACAAGGCCTGCAGCGTGGTACGAGATAGCCTCTCCGCTTGCTCCAGGTCCTTCAACCGTATCGACCCATTTCCTTTGAGCTGTAGCTGACACTGAGTAGGCATAAACGCGCCGCCATCATGCTCAAGTTCGCCGATCTGCTGGAGGCGAATATCGAGACGTTGGCCAAACTTGAGAGTGCGGCGATGGGTCAGCCCATATCCGTGGCGAAGAAATTCATCCAGGGTCCAATCGCCCTTTGGCGGTACTATGCTGGCTACGCTGGTAAGGTCGCGGGTGAGAGTTATCCTCCGGACGAGGATGGAACATACAAGATCGTGTTAGTAGTCAACACTTCTCTCGTGTTGATATAGCCCTGCTAACAGCTGTAGATCTTATGAACCGCTCGGGGTCTGTGCCGGCATTTGTGCATGGAACGTGAGTACCGCAGATGTCCGACCGCTTCTGCTTTGATGTATTAACTTTGAATAGGGCTCTCATGTACTGGCAGCGTGGAAAATGGCTCCCGCGATGGCTACTGGCAACACATTCATCTTGAAGTCGTCTGAAAAGTCGCCTCTTTCTCTCGCCGCCTACGGAAACTTGATCAACGAGGCTGGGTTCCCTCCTGGCGTGATCAATATCATCACCGGAGCCGGACCCACTGGCTCACTACTGGCAAGCCACATGAAGATTGACAAGATTGCTTTCACAGGATCCTCAGTCGCTGGACGAGCAGTGATGGCCGCTGCAGCTAAGAGCAACCTCAAGCACGTCTCTCTCGAGCTTGGTGGGAAGTCGCCAGCTTTGATTTTCGATGATGCCGACTTGGACAATGCCGTGGAGCACAGCTCAACTTCATTCCTACGAAACTCTGGACAGATCTGTTTTGCCGCGAGCCGTGTCCTTGTCCAGGAGAACATTGCTCCCAAGTTCATCGATGCCGTCAAGACTGCATTCGAGAATGCGGCGAAGCTGATGGGAGATCCAAACCTGGAAGAGACGGCGTTCGGACCACTCGCCGACAAGAAGCAGTTCGAGCGCGTCATGAGCTTCCTCGATGGCGCCAAACAAGAGGGCGTTCAAGTCCTTGTTGGTGGCGAGCGCAAGGGTGATAAGGGCACATTCGTAAGTACATAGCTCGTTTCAGACGCGGGTTTGGCTAACGATGAAGGTCACGCCAACGATCTTCCTTAACCCCGACTTGAACAGCAAGGTCTACACAGACGAGATCTTCGGTCCTGCGATCAGCATCAAGACTTTCAAGACCGAAGACGAGGTATGAAATCGAAGTGTAGAAGGCCTGGGTGGTCCGAGATTGTCTCGGGCGCCGGCGCCCTCTTCCATGCCAAAATGTCTACGACATTCGCTGGCCTTATACGCTTTGCTTCCCAGGCTATCGAGATGGCCAACAACACATCCTATGGGCTTGGCTGTGAGTTAAGGAAAGCTCGCTAGGCTAGAGACAACGAACATCTGACTTGCATCCTACTAGCGACCATTTACACATCCGACATTGCTCGTGCCCTCCGTATTGCAAGCAAACTCGAGGCCGGTACCGTGGGTATTAACTCAGCGTTCGCAACCTCTCCGCAGACGCCATTTGGTGGCTTCAAGCAGTCTGGATATGGAAGGGAGTCCGGCATCGAGGTGAGCCTGTCCAAACCCGCCATGCTCAATAGCTGCTGACCACTTGCGTGTCTCAGGGCCTCAAGAACTACCTCCAGCCGAAGACCATTCATGTGAACATGAACGTGCCGGCAAAGAAGTGAGCCTCGACAGTACTGTAAAACAGTGGTGCATGGTGTTCGCAGTCGGGCTACAGTTTCGGCTGAATGTGAGACCAATTCTGAATCGCACAAAGCCGCTGTCTGTAAGCGAATGATGGGGATGGCCACGCGCGAGGTACAAAGCCATTGTCACTGCACGAGAGCTGCGTTTTGGCTCCCCTCAGGTATCGACGTTCTCCAAATCAAAGCTGTCAATATGGTTCTTGCAAGTACAATCAAACGACCGCTGCACTCGTTCGGTAATTTATGACTACCCTGTGACGGATTTTGCTCACCTTTACCAACCATCCAACCTTACAAATGATGGCTACTCAGACAGTTGTCTGGATGTAGGATCATATGAACATTCTGTCGCTTCCTCAGCGAATCCGAGCTTCGACTTGCAGCCACCTCTGTATTACCTCTGTATTACCTCCAACGAATGAGCGACGGACCAGGCACGCTTCACCGCGAAACTAATTGTCGAGAAACATGCTTTGCAATCCTCGGGCAACGATCACGAAGCTCGACTGGCGTCGACTGGAAAGTGTACCCAGCAGCGTTGTGCCTCACCTCGGGTTAAGTATCGTGTCGTTCCTCTCCGTTAAGAATCGCATTCTTCATCTACCTCTTCGTCCTCCATACCTGCCTTGTTCAGCTCTTGTTAAGCATCATATCGCCTATTGTACCTATTCCTTCCTTGCGATGGCTTCGTTAAAAGATAGAATCCGAAGCCTGATCAAGAGAAGATCCGGCAAGCAGCCAAACACAACCATCTCGAAAGAATCACCGACTGCACGAACGACCGAGAACACTCCTCCTATCACAGCTCCGGCTCAGCAAAATGTCCAACAACAGCAACCTATACTCACGCAAAATCGTGCGGCAGCACCTGCTGTTCAGGCAGCTACTACCAGTGGCACTTTGCAAGTAGCGCTTGTGAACCAATCGAACTCGAGCCAGGTGTTTGCCTACATAAGTACATCACTCCAATCATACTCAGGAAGCACAAACAACAGTACTGATGAACGACAGCTGGCCAAGCAATCGACAACAACAACGCCCTCTTCCTCCTCCAAGCAGACGCGAGGACGCCGTACTACCCGTCCAGTCCATCTGCAACGGGAGTATCTCTCAGCACCAACGTCGCCATCTCTCTGGGCGCTCCCGGCAACACAATCAACGCGACCATACCTCGACTTGCCGGTGGCCGAATCTGGTTCTCCGTGGGTGCACCGCTCACATTCAAACTGAATCCCGGCCCAGGCTTGGTCGAGCCATCGGTCTTCAACCCATCGGACCCAAATTATAGCGTTTCCTTTGGCTTTTGCGAATTCACGTTCAACTCAGCGCAGGTCTTCATCAACATCTCCTACGTCGACTTCGTCAGCGGCGTACCCGTTGCGCTCACTTTGCAGGACACTGATGGATCCAGCAAGCATGTGGGTGGCATGAGGAGCGACGGATTGGCGACAGTCTGCAAGGGCCTCCGAGCTCAGACCGCTAAGGACGGAAGACGTTGGAGTTCGCTGATCGTGCAGAAGAATGGACAAGATCTCCGGGCGCTGAGTCCAAATTCTGGTATCACGCTGAATCCGGACTGGTTTTCCACGTACTGGACGGACTACGTCAACCGAGGTAATTTTCAAGCTGAAACTGTGACTTTGAGGATCATCGACTGACATACATGCAGTGTACAGTCAGTACTCGTCTAAACCCTTGATTGTCGACACGCAAGCTTCCTTTGGCGAAGTGCGCGGACAAGTCGATGCCTCTGGCGCCCTGAACTTTGGAGCTGGAGGTAGCTTCAAGAAGCCGACCAGCGCGGACATCTTTGGCAACTCCACGGGTCCATTCGCGACGGGTGGTAACAGCCAGACGAACGCTATTATTCCACGACTGGCCGCGGCCTTCAATCGGAGTACTCTGCTACTGTCGGATCAGGCGCCGAACGGAACCAATCCAAACCAGTACTATCAGGGTGCCACGACCAACGTGAGGCAGCCTTCACCCCGTCGCCAACGAAGCAATGTAGCTGACGTCTTTGGTAGCATTACTCGAGGATCGTGCATGCAGCGAATGTCGACGGTCTGGGCTACGCTTTTCCCTACGATGATGTGACTCCCGATGGAGGTATGAAAGTCGAGTTGCGAATTCGAGCGCGAGTACTGACTCCTGTGCCAGGCAAGCCACAAGAAGGTGCCATATTTAGCTTCTCGCCTGCCAAGCTGACCGTCACTATGGGTGGTAACAATGTGAAGGCCAGCTGAGAACATTCGCTGGTCATCGTGGGATGGAGACCGAGGAAGAAGTCAAAGCTGCGATATCTGGTGGAAGATATCCAGTATTCAGCGATGGTTGATCTGCCGCGTGGGGGTCTGCGAGGTCCAGTGCTTCAATTATCTGAGACCATGTGTCGTGATACCTGTTTCAGCCGCCGAATGGGTTCAATGCTGCTCGAGTGTTCGAGACCAGTTGCCGCCTCAAAGCTTCCTTCCTACCCTCTCGTGTCGACTTTGCGCTTTTCGAGGTTGCTGACTTCGGCTGGGGACTGCTGAAGACTGCCTTGGAGCTAGCATCGTTTCCTTCGCTGCCGGAGCCACCTTTCCCGAACCCTATCAGCTTTGCGCGTAGTCGGTCGGAGTCGTTCTCTGGCAGGAGCTCGATCTCGGTTCCAATGCGATTTTTGATCGCCTCATCTGCTTCTGCCTCCCGCTTCAACACTTTTCGGCCGTGGCGAAAGCTTTCTCGTACTCGCCTGTTTGCTCGCCATGGATCGTCCCAATCTCGGTCTCGCGCTTCGTAGAGCTCTTCGATTCGTTTAGTGTTGTCCTTCACTAGAGCTTTCTCTGCTGCTTTGCCCTCCAGATTTGCAAAGGCATCCTCGCGTCGCTGCTCCCGCTCCTCCGCGGTCAAGATTGGTACTCCGTTCTCGCCTTCTCTCACACGATCTTCGGGTTCTCCATAGTCTCTGGCTTTGCCTCCTTCAGTCACCACATAAGCAGTATTCTTTGGGTCCGTCCTGATCTCAATGGTCCCACTGCAAGCTGTGTGCTTCATGCGAAAACACCAGATCGGAGTCGAGTGGTAGTAGCCAACTTTCTTCTTCTCCGCGTTAAAGCGCACACCCTGGCCTATGATGGCATGAGGTTTACATGTGTGGCACCAGACGGCATATGGCATCTCGAAGCGGACGGTCTGGAGGCCATTTCGGAGTGTTCCTGGGGCGCGACGCTTGTGTAAAGTGTTGCCACTTGTGGTCCCTTCCAGCTCGGGCGGCACATATCGGTTGAAGCCTTGCATGGCGATTACCGTTGCGATGCCTCGCCCTTGCAAGAAGTGTTGTCGTTGTTCAGTCGAGTGTGACCTAAGATGTTACAGATTCACGTCTTGAAACGCGGGCCTACTTTTGAGTTTCGGGCTGAGCTCCGCCCAAACGTACCATGACGCCATGCCTGTTTGAGTCAGCCCCGGCCGCCACTTGCATGATCAAGGAATTTCTCTGTCCGTAGGCCTTCGTGAAGACGACCAACATCCACTCTACATCACAACAATTCGAGACAAGACAATCCGCCATGGCGACTCTTGTACAGACATCTGCTGGACTGCAGGGATCTGCCCATCCCTTCACCTGCAACACCTGCCAGGTCGCATTCAAGTCGGGAGATCTGCAACGAACGCATATGCAGAGCGACTGGCACCGATACAACCTGAAGCGTCGTGTCGCCTCACTCCCACCACTCACATCGGAGATCTTCGCCGAGAAGGTTCTTGCGAACAAGGCCTCTGCTGCTGCAACTGCCGCCCGAGCGAGCTTCGAAAAGAGATGTGAGCCGTGCGATAAGACATACTACAGTGAAGGCGCATACGTCAACCATTTGGGGAGCCAAAAGCACAAGCTCTTTGTGGCAAGATATCGCGGTATGGATGGAGCCGAGACCGAGAGTATGGCAGACTCTACGTTTACGTTGGGCGAGACATTGGAGACTGCAAGCACAGTGACCGAGACAGATCCCGCGGCGGAGGAGAATTTCGACGAGGTCGTGGAGGCGGTCAAGCAGACCAAGATCGAAGAGACCCCTGCACCAGCGGCACGGCCACAAAACTCGGCTCCCTCGACCGCGTCGCAGAGCAATCAAGGTGTTGCAAATGGAGACGCCGCAGAGGATGACGACGACTACGAGCACAAAGCCGATGTCAAGCAATGCTTGTTCTGCAACTACCTTTCGCCAACCATGGATCTCAACGTCAACCACATGTCGCGACAGCACGGATGCTTCATTCCTGAGCAGGACTACCTCGTCGACCTGGCCGGCCTCATCAATTACCTCAGCGAAACCGTCATCGTCCTACACCAGTGCTTGTACTGCCACAAGCAGATGCACACCGACACTGGCGTACAAACGCACATGCGCGATCGAGGACATTGCATGATTGCATACGCAACCGAAGATGAGCAGATGGACATTGGTGAATTCTACGACTTCAGCTCAACGTATTCCGATGATGAGAGTGAGGAGGACGAGGATGTACCTGGAGGAGTGAGTCTTGGGGCAAAGAGAGCAGCAAAGACGACTGTGCAGAACGAGAACGGAGAAGATGTGGAGATGGATGGAGACGACGAAGGCTGGGAAAGCGATGCGAGTTCCCTCTCCTCTGTACCCACAGATGAGATCACCTCCGTGCCGATCGACAAGGACCACAAGTACGCGCAACTTGGACTTCACAGACATCATTCGCACGCCGACCCACGACCACACAAGAACAGCGATGGCTTCCATTCTCATGCGCATCAAGGATCTCGTGCAGCATACCACGACGACTACGAGCTGCATCTTCCGTCGGGACGTACTGCTGGTCACCGCAGCCTGAAGCAGTACTACCGACAGAATCTCCGCAACTACCCATCTGCCGAAGAGCGCCAACAACAACGCATGATTGACCAGGGCCGTCATCACTCTGACGATGAGGATGTGGAAGAAGAGACGGAGCGCAACGGACGTGGCCGCCAGGTCGTCAGCCGGGCCGACGGCGGTATGGGTATGATTGGTGTCAGCGAAGCAAAGAAGCGTGAAGTCAAGGCGCTTGAGAAACGTCTACAGAAGCAGCAGCGCAAAGCCGAAGCCGACTACCAATGGGGGAATAACCGGAGAGGCAACTTCCAAAAGCACTTCCGGGACCATCTGCTGCAGTAGTGGCTGGTTCGCGGTGTGGTCAGTTTTGCATTGTGGCATGGGTGGAGTGTGCGTTGGCAGCAGTGCTGTGCTTTTGCTAGCGGGATATTTGTTATGCAATCGAGACTTCCAATGAGCGGTAACATGGCAGGCTTCGTTCTCTTAGTTGCATTTGGGCAAGAAGATACACGTGGTCAGTCTAGACAGGGAGCATAGCGGCCCAAGCAAACGACAGCTGCAGTATAGAATGAAGTCCTCCGAACACATGTTCGATTGCTCATCCCGTCCTATAGTGTGACTTGACCGTCACTTTCACGTGACAATCTTGTGCTCCGCCGAAGAAGGTTTGGGGCTCTAATTTGTGGGTCCGGTTCGCCGGACGACCTTTGGACCTTCCCGCCTGTGTTCTTCCTGCGTGCACGACACGACACTTCATCGTCATGAATCACTCGCATCCTTGACCACAACCACCATCAACACTACAAACGCCCTCATTCATCATGGATCTCCTCAGGCTTGAACAGCAACGTCAGGCCCTCGAACAAACTCTTCAAAACCTGCGTAAAAGCCTGAAAGTCTGGCAAACGTGGGAGGCCGAATACGAAGGTTTCAAAGAAGAAATCCAGGAAGCAAAGCCCGAAGAACTGGATCTCGTCAGAATCAGCAAGACCTACAGCGGCGAGCTTGTCAACGAAAAGGAGATTTGCGAGTTGGCTGGACTGAACACGGATTCACCTCGCACTTGTCCACAGATCGTCGGCATGGTGTCACGGCGTCAGGAATACGTGCGGAAGAACATCGAAACTGTGCAACGTCGATTCTTTGATGCGGAAGCGAAACTGGAGGAGCTGGATTTTGCTGCGTATTCTGCTGCGAATCGAGACAACGCGAAGTCTGGTTTGCCACTCACGGAGATCCACGAGGAACTGGACGAAGACGGAAATGTCATCTCCAGCTCGTTGTCGCAACCGGAAGCTGCCACGACCAAGCTGGTGGACGCTCTGCGAAAAGCTGGACTGTCAGATAGCGAACTCAACAATCTCTCATCCGCGGTAGAGAGCGAGCCCGAGGACGATGAAGACAACGACAGAGCCACGCAGCCAGGCGCACCAAGTCTCCCATCTGCCATTGTGAATGCTACTTCGCGAGACATGCCGAACGGCGAAGCCAAGCATGTCCACGTCGACGAGGCCGGCTCTGAGGGACCATCCATCCGTAAGAAGAGTGTTTCGTTCACCGCAGACACGAAGCCTGCGCCAGCTCTTATCCGTCAAGAGTCAGAAGATGGCAGAAAAAGCGTTTCGTTTGCGGAGAAGGTCGCCGTCATGCCATCAGCGCCACCACCCGATTCGAGATCTGTCTCCTTTTCACCGAAGGTTGAGGAGATCCCCGCTGAGCCTGCCAAGACTGTCGCGCCTGACGATGATCTCAAAGCCGACATGCAAAAGGCTCTGCGACAGTACTTCAAGCCGGGTGAGAAAGTCGCCGTGCTTGATGAGGAGGGAAAATTGGAATCAACGGAAATCGTGATTCCCGAGAACGAGTCAGAGGAAGATGCCAGACTACGCCGCGAAATGCTGGACTACCATCTCAACGAAGTCGGCTATGTGGTAGCGGAGATGGAGCTCGAGCCCGATGACTACGAACTGGACGAGGAGGACATGGTTTCAACATCAGATCATGCATCTTCGGAGTACCAGGACGAGGATACACCATACACAAGCGGACACTCTGACTCTGACGACGAGGATGAGGACGAATTTGGCCGAAGCAAGAAGCGTGTCATCGACGACGATTACCACAAGCAGATGAAAGAGCTCGAGAGCAGGCTGATCGGCAACCTCGGACCTGCGCCCGCGGCTGAAGACGTCAACGCTCTAGACCCCGAAATCAACCCTGACGATGTTCGTCGACTCGTGATCCGTGACAAGAGAAACTCAGCATCCGATCTCAGCTCCGACAGCGAGAAGAAATCGAGCGGGAGCAAAAAGCGTGTTAGCTTCGCCGATGATCTGGACGTCGCACAGCCCGAGTCACCCGCGCTCAAGGCGCAGAAGACCCAAGCTGGCGCTGAGAACGCGGCGCCTATCGTCGGTGCTGTCGCCGAGCGTTCCACTGCCCGCCAACCAACACTGCCCTCAGCGCCAACTCCGGCCAAGGCATCTCGGTTCAAGAAAGCCCGCGAGGTTGAAACAGATTACGAGGAACCTCCCACCGGTCCCGCGGGTATGATCATCGCGGACAAACTCATGGAGCGCCCGACGCCTAGCCGGCGAGTCGCAGCGCCGTCAGAAGACGAGCCGGATGAAGTCATGCAGCGGCGCGAACTCGCTGCTGAGTACTACCGCCGTCGCAACGATATCATTCGCCAGCAAGGTGGATTCAAGGGTACGCCGGACGAGGACGATGCGGAGGGCGAGTTGATGGAAGAGAGGGATGGCAAGATGAAGAAGGTGAGCAGGTTTCGGGCTGCGAGGATCAAGTCGTGAGGAGGAAGTGTGCATTGTATCGGTGGTGTAACGTCTTGGATGCCTTCACGATAGATCATCCTCTATCGACAGCTAGTCATATCTCTGTAGCATTCCTAGGAACATGCCAAGATTTCTGCATCAAGCATCATGCACCATATGCGACTTTCAATTGCTGTGACTTTTCTGACTGAACACTTTCGACTGTCTGGATCTCCGCTCATTTCGAGCGACCACCACCAATGTCCTGTCCGACCTACGCAGAATGTCAGTATATGTAACCTCAAGACGACCAAAATCTCAAGACCTACCCTATAACTCCCCAACTTCTCCCACTCAATCTTCTGCCTCGTAACCGGCAACTGCCTCCTCAAGCTCTTAAAGCTTCCCTCGGCCAACGTCCCAAAGGCCCGATTCAGCTCCTCCTGGAATTTATTCTCCGCCTTCGCAATCTCCCTCACCACACCCTCCGCACTCCCACCCGACGACCCCACGCTCAATTCTAACTTCTTGCTCGTCGACATACGCACGTTGCCGTCTTCGTAGTAGTGCACATCCGCCTTGACGGTCCCGCTGAGCGTGCTGGAAGAAGGAGTGAAGGTGTATGTGCTGCGCCAGCGGCCGTTCCACATGTTTTTCGGAGAGTATTTGTTGGCTACGAGGACGAGGGCGATTGCGGAGTCGGAGGAGGTGGGGCAGACGCCGATGGAGGAGGTGGGGAAGTGTTCGGCGGAGGCGGTGGAGAAGGACTTCAGGAGGGAGCGGATGAGTTCGGCGTGTTGGGATTCGAGAGGGTGTTGTTGTGTGTCGGAGGCGAGCTGTGGTTCGGTGAGCTGGGTGAAGAGACGAGATGGTGGTTGATGAGTGGCTGTACCTGCGTGGCATGGTCGACGGCGAATGAGGTCTGGCTGGCTGTGTCAAAGTATCGCCCGTCACCTAATGAGTTGTACTGGCTTATGATCGTCTGACCATTGTCAGCCATGTTGTCTTCAGCCCGTTGTGTGCGCATCTCTTACTGCTTCGCTGCTTCCTGGCAGCTTGACCGTTGTGTATTGCTCTTCATTGTATCGCTTGAATGCTGGCTCGAGGGAGTTGACGAGGTTCGGTTGATTGCTCGCTAATGTCTTGATGTCTGATTGACTGTGTAAGCATCATCGCTCCGGCCGATTCGTAGGTCCTTGGGCGTGAATACCATTGACTACGTTGATGAGCTAGGCTCTGTCAGTATTGTGTTCCGCGCGAAAGCAGGTATTTAGTGCCGACCTCTCCTGGCGGTGCCGCCTCGATGAATGAGGCGATAGTGGCCTCTTTGGATCCCATTGTGCTGTTGTTGACAAGTGAAGCTGTGGGACTTGCAGTGTGGTGTGGTTCATCAGCTTGCTTGCCATGTGTTTTGAGATCGCATTGGCGACCCCGCCAAAGTCGGCGGGACCGTGGCGCAGGACGAGAACTCCTTTTCGAACAACATCGCGACCAGGTCAAGACAAGAACGGCGGCTGATAGTTTCGATTCTTCACTTTTCATATTCGAGTATGACTACGAGACCACCCGAACGCCTTCGCTAAATACACCGGCTTTTCGCCTATTCCGAACTTATTCAATGCTCATTTTCATCAAGCCATCATTCGTATCAGCCATGGGCTGTAATCCCAGCTTCTTCCCCTGACTGACCAGGCTCGCACTCCCCGAAGGCATACTCAGCGAGCTTCCCGGCCGCGCCTGCTGCTGAGACTGTGAGCTAGGCATGGCACCGTCGCTCGTCGAAGGTGTGCCCGTCCTATCCCTTCGTTCTGGAGGCATGCCCCACCCAGTCGAATCTCGTTGCGAGGGCGAGTTGGTGAGAACTGGACTGTTCTGCGCGCTCATGCCCGGAGATACTGCGCGTCGCTTGATCGTTGCGATGTCAAAGTCGTCTTCGCGACGGCGTTTGAACTTCTTCAAGTGCATGTCGTCGTTGACACCCGCAGGCATGGGTGTGGCTGCAGATGGCACAAAGGCTTCGGATGCGTCTGAAGCAGATGACCGAGCTCGTGGGCGCCGCCACTGTGTGAAGTCACCCATCGGCGAGTCCATCGTGCCATCCGACATGATGCTGCTGCTTTGTCGCAGGAATCCTGGGGTGCCATTCGGAGGCGGCGTGCGCATGGACGGGTCGAACCGGTTCCAGTAGTCCAGCCCTCCACTATTACGACTTGCATGTGCGGCAAAGTTGGTTCCCAGAGGAACCGCTTTCGGTCCTGCGTCGCCGTCGAGCTCCAATCCGAAGTCTTCTTGGGCAGACTCGGGGACCGCAGGCAAAAGATTTGGAGAAGATTGGGCAGTCATACTTTGTGGTGGCTCCAAATCGAAAGGACCAACGCTGCTATCCCTCTCTCGCACCTGTCGGATTGTCTCGGCCTCCCGTCTAACTTCGCTGTCAACGGGAGCAGCTTCCTCGGCCAGTGCAGCGCGGATGCGTGCGAAGCCTTTCGTCTTTGGTAAAAGATTTTGCCGCCTGGTGACCACCCGCCTGATCACGCCTGGAGTCGATGGCGCCGTAGGTGCTGCCTCGTCTCCGCTGTCGTTCCCGCTCGACAAGTGAAGTCCATCCGTACCCATAGCCAAGCTCTCCCGTCTACTCCGCGCAGCATTCGTCCAAGAAAAGTAGCCACCGTTAGCAGCAGACTCTATGCTCCGCATGGGCGGTGGAGAGACGTTGCGTGGTGAAGCCATAGAACTGTACCCGCTGCCGCTAGCACTGCTTGAGCTCTTCCTGCTTCTCCTCCCGGTCTTATGGACCCTGCTCGATCGTCTCATCGTCTTCATTAGAGAGGTCTGTGCAGGTGAGAAGTGAGCTCCGCTGCCCCAAACCGTGCTCGCGGAAGCCGTAGGCGTTGCTTGAGGATTGAACGGCGTGGCTGCTGCATGCGGGTTCTGCAGCTTGTGGACTTGTGGTGTGGTGAACATCGGATCTTCGTTGTCGTCTCCGCCCATGCTAGCATCTTCGTCACTGTCGCTGCTCTCGTCACTTCCAGAACCCAGCATATTCACGCTGCCCATTGAGCTGCTCATTTGTCCTCTGTCGGGGTTGAATGCAGACCACGGCGCGCTGTGTCCATTGAGAACCGGCGAGTCGAGAGCCATGCTGTTCACCGACAGCCTCCGGCCCGGTATGGGCACTGCTTTCTGAGTGATGATCGGAGAAGATCCCGGACTGCTTTGCACGGGGATTGTGGAGTGGTGCAGGTTGGTGCTCGCTCTTGAAAAGTCCAGTCCACGTGAGTGTCTCGGTAGACTGGTGGCGGGCGAGTGCGACAAACTCGGTGTCTGCATGAACGTCGTGTGCGAGTCGACTTGCTTTGGTGAAAGCGCAACGGCGAACGGCGTGATGGCAGGAACAGCTTCGGTAACGCGTGGCGGAGGGAGTTGGAGGGTCAATCCCCGCGAGAGGAGATCGGGTCGTCGAATGGGTCGCGGTGTCGTGGGAATGGCATGGTCGTCTCGACTGCCGAGTCGTTCTCGAAAGGTAGGCGATGGCGCGAGAGGCCCATTATTGGGGCCATTTGAAGGCGGGTCGGAAAAGCTGCGATGTGCCTTCCCTGGCGTTGAAGCTGGTCGTGCAATGGGCTCTATCAGGCCTGCCATGGTCTCCGACACGATTGTAACATTTGCCCTTTGAGCAGAGAGGCCAGGCGGTTCGCTTCTCTCTCCTGGAGAGGTAGCTAGCTGGATTACGCCAAGGCTTGATGATGGCGGTCGAACAAAGACACAGTCAGAACGATACGGCCATTGCCGCGTGCCAGTGGTGTGGGAGTTGAGGAGGAGGAGGTTCAATGTCTGAACATGTACGAACGAGACTCCGCTCTCAGCATTGAATCGCACGAGAGATCAACTCGTCCTCAACGCCAATCAGAGCGTCACGCGGAGCGCGCCAACGTGAGGTAAGACAGCGTGACGAGAGTGCCCCACCAATCGTCGGCTAGAAATGCCTCTGACACTTTGCGTGAATAAGGTATTGGTTTGACTACGACTAGAATGCCCTCCTGAAATACTTGCACACACTGACGCCCTCAATCTCCTCACATCTTCTGCATAGAAAGCAGGCTCGATCACTTCTGAATACTCCCGGCATAAATACCCGCGACGAAATCGATGTCTTCCCAGCTCGCTTCCCACATGCTCAGCACTTCTAAGCGCCACTTCTGTCCGTCACGTCTCATCCTGGCGATCACTCGGCACATCGTACCTTGTGCGTCCGCCGAAAGGAAAGGTTTGCTGTCAAGGTCCCACAGAGGAGCTTGTCCCCAAAGCTCGAACGTCCCTTCCAGGTGGGGTTGTCGATCGTGGTACAGATCCTTGAAGACGAAATGTTGCTTGCGTCCTGGAGGTGGTTCACGCCACGAGGAAGTAACGCGAGCGTACAGCTCGATAATTGTGTTGTTGCCAGTGCGAACGCTCTGACAACCGGCTGACATCGCTTCCCCAACGCGGAAACACGTGCGAAGGACAACGCTCTTGGATGCACCGTGGACAGGTGACCGATCCAGAACAGCGTTTGGAAAAGGTTCTCGGACAATGGGCCTGACTGTAGTCTCGGCAGCTTTCTTGAGATTATCTGCTTCTGTGTTAGTGCGTGAGCTGCGCGATGGCCATCTTCTTCACCTACCCAGTATCTGTCGATCAGTGAAAGACATGAGAGCACCGCCGTAGTCATCATTTTCTTCGACATCTCGCATGTTGAGCTTTCGCTCTCGCTTGTTAGGAGTTGCGGGCGTGATAAGGGCGGTTTCTTCGATAGCGTCCGCGAGTTCTTCGAGTGCCGCAGGCTCAATCTCGCCGAACTCTTCGTCGCTCACGTAGAACTCCCCAGGCTGGACAATAGCTTCGCCGTGGCTATTGAGATGAGCCGACTGGAATTGTGACATATCGCTGCCGTGATCGAAGGACGGTGACCCACGTTGCGCAAGCATACACGGAGCTTCACGTCGACGCTTTGTCCCATGTGCATCCCACAGCGGGATTGCATTCTCCACGCTGCTTGAGAACGAAGCGGTGGATGAAGGTCCTTGATAGAGGATGCCCGATCCTCCGTTGGCCTTGACATAACCGTAGGACGTGGCTATCGATGTTGAATCGAGTGCGTCCATTGAAGTCGATGGAGCGTAAATAGATATGGGCTTTGCAGCAGTCGCTTCTGATTCGGCTGGGATGGTACTTACTTTAGTTGAGCTCGGGGTAAGCTTGCTGGTGGTTCGCTTCTTCTTTTGATTCGGCTTGAGAGGTGCTGGCCGATCACTCTTTGGCGCAGCACCAGCCTTCGTGACAGCCAGACCATCTTTGACACTGCTTGTGCGTTGACGCTTCGGAGTCCGTGTGTCGCGTTCGTTGGAAGACCGCTTCTTGCCTTGCGACCTTGTCTTCCTGGCAGGAGGTTTCGCCGGCACTGCTACTTCCTCATTCGCACGCCCAAGATACTGAGAGGCGATGGTAGTCGGAGTGTTGTCGCTCTCAGCCGATGCACTGTTGACTGGAGCATTTTTGGGCGGTATTGCTGCAGGACCTGGTCTGAGACCATTGTTTATGGCTGTGAATCCAGCCATAACGGAAAGACGGTAGACGGTGGACCAATGCTCGATTGAAGAGATCCGTACTCGGCTGAACGTCTCACGTCACTGCTGTTGATCTGTAAGTCATGTTCAAGATGGATTCAATGGATGTTCGATGATGAAGAGGTCGTTGTCGTTAATAAAGTGGACAAGAACAAGGTCGAAAGAGTGAATGCGCGAGCGGCAGATCTTCGGCTCGGAGCAAGCTCGCAGCAGGAGCCAGCCGCCTCGTGCACACCTCAGCCACCATGCAGCTGGGACCTCGACCTCTTCTTTGCTATACAAATCACTGCAAGTTCTGTGCACCGAATCTCCGATACCACTACCACCGCTCATCTCTGCCAACAATCGCACAGCATTATCTAGAGAAACGCCCCGTCGAGTCTGCTACAATAGCTCGATACCTATCAGACCGACATCGGGGATTGTTGCTGGTCACGGCCACAGCTCGACCTCTTGACAGCCATGTTCAACAGCTCGTCAGTAAGTGTATCTGATGGCTATGGCGCTCGAAGAAGCGGGCATGGAAACCTCCTTTGCCGAGTCTGAGCAATCGTTCATCATTGTGACTGCGACTAATGGTCGACTGCAGAAGAAGCCATACACGGCTGTGACTGTACAAATCGATCGTCTGACCAGCGAGCAATACGAAGAGGATGACTGGACCGGCATCTTTGAGCTCGTCGAAGTCGTCCGGATTCAGGCCTCAGGTCCGACAGAAGCAGCCAGGGCGCTTCGCAAGAAGCTGTAAGCCGTCCTGCGATGATGGAGTCGGCATTCGGTATTGACCGGAAGCAGAAAATACGGTAGTGCGCATCGCCAAATTCGAGCTCTCGTGGTCCTCGACGGTCTAATTCAAAACGCTGGAGGACGTTTCCAGAAGACTTTCGCCGATGAGCCTCTGCTCGAGCGACTACGCTTGATGGCTCGAGATGACATGGTCGATCCGATAGTCCGCGAAAAGTGCAAGGTCTTGTTCGTCCAATGGGCCAACAACTTTCAGAAGACTGCTGGACTAGAACGCATCGCCAATCTGTACAAAGAGTTTCCAAAAACAAAGAAACCTGCAGCTGCACGTGAAAAGGTTCTTCGGGACACCTCAACCGCTGATCCGGACGCCGACAATGAATCTCCCTTCGCCGAGCCGAAGACTCGATCAAGGTCAAACTCGAAGGCGCAGGCTCCTGGTCCTGCGTCGAGACCGGTAACACTTACCCCATCCTCATCTGGTTTCTCGCACAAGCTCTTCAAGGAGAAAAAGAGCAGTCATTCGACCGGCAAACCTTTTAACCTCTCGAAAGAAAAGGACAATATGACCAATGCCATCGCCAAAACTTCCATCGCAACCACAAACCTTATGAATGGACTGCAACTCATCAATCGTGAGACAGAACGAGTATCCGAGAATCCCGAGATCATCCGCAGAGTTGATGCGTGCAAATCTCTGCGACGGAAGATCCTCTACTACATCGCACACGTAGAATCGGATGAATGGATCGGTAGTCTGGTCAACGCTAATGATGAGTTGGTCGACGCTCTTACAGCCTACCACATCATGGACCAAAGTATCAGCGACGACAGCGACAGCGATGCATGGGAGGCTGCGCCTGATCAGGGATCAAGTTCGAGCAAGGGCGTGACCTCAGAGACGCAACATCAGCTGGCCGGCCTCTCGTTGAACGAGGCAGCACCTCTCAAGCCACCTCGGCCGGCTCCCCCCTCGATTCCTATGCCTCCGCCGCCGCAAGTGCCTTCTTCGAGTCGATCGAAGGCTCCGGTTGAGGAGGGTGAAGATGATGATGATCCGTTCGGTGACTCCAATCAGGTCCAGACACCTTTTAACGAAAGACCTGGCATGACATGGAAGGAAGTCTGATAGATGCGAATTCCTTTCCGTCCTGAAGAGTACATTCGTTGAACGAAGCGCTCGACCTCGAGATTAATCGAAGGATACACTCATTCACCAGAGATCGTTCACGTCGAGCATTATTAGCATTCCAACAAAGCTGTAGCCAGATGCCCTGTGGTCGTTCTTGTGCTGCAAAGAAAGGTGCACTAAACGCATAACCAACTGATCTGAAAAGCTCTACATGTCACGACGAGTTCTGTTCATTGATTTGCCACCATTCATTACGACGTAGCTTCTGCCAGATCCAACGACAACGTCCAGGTAATATGTGAGGCAGTGCACGAGACGAGGCACGTGAAAGTTGGCACTAGCTTGCTGCTGACGTTTCCAACCTCAGCCACCTGACCTTCTTCTTCTCATTCACCGACACGACATATCGACCCTCGCACGACGGATACAGCTATCAGACCTCGAGCTCATACTCACACACAATAACTTGAGCTCGTGATCTACACATTCAAACGGCTAAGGAAGCCCCTCCACGAAAGCAAAGCCAACGCCACATCCGCCTACATTCGCCCAGGATGCCTCCATCCACCACTTCCGCGACATCAGGCTCTTCCGGCCCATCCGTAACAAAAGGTGCCATCGCGAGGCCTCCCGTCAAGCTGCCATGCTGGTGTGGCGACGATTGTCAATGCTGCATCATTCCCTGTGTTAGTGGCCCGAGTTGCGACTTTGCGAGGCGTGTGACCGCGGCAGAATGCTGACAAGATGTTAACAGTCTGTGATGTAAAGTCAGGCCGGGACCAGATTCGATGGCAAACTTTTCGCGAAAGATAGGCGGGCGGTGGGCGTGTTTCAAGACGCCTTGATGAGGCACGCAAACGGACTTCAGCCGCGACTTTAAATGACATTCGCAGCGGCGACGGATTCTTGCCGATTCAGGAAGCAATGCGTAGAAGAATGCATTTCAATGGGTATCTCAACGATGAAATAAGGTTCAGTCAAAGGCCTTCCTTCTTCTTCTCTCCGCATGTCCATCTCTTTCGTAACATTATCATCCTATACTGATTGTACACCCCGCTCGTGCGCGGTGCTGTTCATACGACAGCCACCTCTGCCACAATCCTACCCACTATGTTTCTAGCCATGCAGCCATATCTAATGCCCCCGAACACAAGCCTCCAGCAGGCATGGGACAGTCGCTGTCAACACGCTATGAGACAGCCCTAAGTGGCGAGCTCCTTTGTGAATTCGTCTGACCGCGCATCGCAAGCCGGCTGCTCCACCTCTGTTGCTCGGCCATGAAGTCATCGTTGATTTCGAGAAGTTGTTCCGTTTGCAGGCGGATGCTTTCGAGGGTACCTTCCAGAGTCATTTGACTTGCGGGAACGCCAGCGTCTTCGACGGATGTACTTGAGCCGTCGTGGTCTGATGTTGACCAATCACCTGTGGTCTCTGATTGCGGGCGTGGGGACGCTGGGACATCGGACACGCCCGCAATTTGGGATGGTGTGACCCCAAAGTATTTGAGTGAGGCAAGTTCATCTTGCGCGGCCTTGAGGGCAACGGTCAAACTGTCGTTGTCCTGCTGCAGCTTGTTATCATCCGAACCAGCGCGCGGACCGCCTCTACGATGAGCTTGAGTTGGGGAGTGACTGTCATCTACGTCCGAGTCGAAATTCGACGGTGTTCGGAAAGGGTCCTCGATAGCATTCCCAGTGTCCGCGGTCTGAGGGACGAATATGTGAGAGAGGCCTTTCTTCGTGGAGGGCCCATCGTCCTTTGGCTGCGAGAAGACGGATGAGCTGTCTTCTGTGACGGCCTCTGGATGTACTGGAGATTCTTCATCCACTTGCTGGGTTGCTAGCAAAGGCTGCATCTGGGATAGTGCTCGAGCTTTCTCAGCTGCTATAGCTTCCTCCAGAGCTGTTCCATGCTCAGTCCCCATCCTGGACGTCGTCTCTTCGAGCGTTCTGGCATGCTCGTCGTTCAATGCCTTGATCTTCTCTTCCAGCGTCATAGCATGCTCGCCGTTCAGTGCGTTAATCTTCTCTTCGAGCGTCCTAGCATGTTCGCCTTTCAACGCATCGATCGCCTCTTCTAGCGTTCTGGAATGCTCGCTGTTCAGTGCATTGATCGTCTCATCGAGCGTCCTGGCATACTCCCCGCTTAACGCGTGAGTCGTCTCCTCGAGCGTTTTGGAGTGTTCAAGCTTCAAGGCCGCGATCGCATCCTCTTGGGCCTTGACAGTTTTCAACTTGAGTGAGGCGATCTCCGCTACGTGCGCCTGCTCGTTTTCGAGAATCACGGCCCGTGCGCGTGCTGCGACAGATCCTTCGAGCTCTTTGATCTGAGAGGCGTGCTGTTCCAGAAGCTCATTGGTGGAGCGAGCGTGCTCATCGTGCAGAGCAGCGACCGCCTTCTCGTGCTCGGTCTTGAGCTCTGCAATCGTGTTCTGCAATTCCTGTCGAACTGCAGATTCGACCTTGGCAGATTCCTCGCTGATCCCCTTTTGCTGGTTCGCTTTGAGCTGCGTGTAACTCACTTGAAGATCTTTATACATATCTTCGTGCTTCTGCTCTTCTTCCTCGAGCTCGCGGTTGTGCTGCATAGTGATCTCGCCCAGCTTTCGCTCGGCATCTTGCTTTCCTTCCAGAGCATGTTCGAGCTTCTTCTGCAGGTCCTCGATCGAAGAAGCGTCTTTGGTGGAAATCTTCTCGTTGAGAGCAGCGACTTCTGCCGCGTTGGCGTTTTTGAGGGCAA
This sequence comes from Zymoseptoria ardabiliae STIR04_1.1.2, assembly GCA_000223765.2. Taxonomy (NCBI): domain Eukaryota; kingdom Fungi; phylum Ascomycota; class Dothideomycetes; order Mycosphaerellales; family Mycosphaerellaceae; genus Zymoseptoria; species Zymoseptoria ardabiliae. Next base: position 163,489 of record AFIV01000615.1, on the reverse strand, counting down.
GAATCTCTGCTTCGTGGCTCTCTTGCAACTCCTGCCTCAAATTGTCGATTGCTTCACCGTGGCGCATGTCCTTCTCTTCGGAATCTTTGGTGAACGTTTCGAGGACGCCTTGAAGACCTTCCGTCTCCTTTCGAGCCTCCGACATTGTCTCCTCGGCGGCCACTTTCGCCATCTCGGCAACGTCCAGCGAAGTTTGCATTTCCTCCATGCGAGACTCGAGTGCAGTAATTTGTCGCATGTGCTCCGCCTGACCCGATTGCAGCTCTTGCGCTCGGGCCACAAGGGTCCCATGAGTGCCTTTCAGGTCGTCATGCTGTTTCGTGATGGTTTCATGAACTGCTTCCAATTCCACCTTTTCTTTTTTGAGCTTCTCATAACTCTCTTGCAGGGTTTCCTTCTCTCGCGAGGCCCGCTCACGGGAGTCCTGCTCGTCCTGCAACTTGTGCTGAAGGACTTGCATCTCGTTCTGCAAGCTTTCTGTGATCTTGCTGGCATCGCTAGTATCCGTTTCGGCATCTTCTCCTGCTTTTTGAATCTTGTCTTGAAGCTCTTCTACCACCTTGCTCAACTCACGGTTCTCGTTTTCCTTGGCTTGTGCTTGCTGCTCCGAAATTTCTTTTCTAGCTTCGGCTTCGGATTTCAGCGACTCTATGATGCCTTCAAGCCTACTCGTGCTCTCCTCCTTGGACGTCCTCTCGTCCTCCACTTTTTGCTGCAGATTGGACACCTTTGTCTGCAAATCTTCGACAACTGCGCTGATCGACTGCGAGCTCTTGTCCTTCTCTGCCAACGCAGCGGCATGTGTCTCCTCGAGACGCCGGGCGCTGTCCTGAAGTTCTTCAATGGTCGTCTCGAACCCAGTCTGCGCCTCCTTGTGCTGATTTGCCGCGTCATCCTTGGCTTGCTGAAAGTCTCGGAGCTGAGTCTGAAGATCTTGAATCACAGCTTGTCCATCAGTGCCATCCTGTTGGAGCTTCTGGATTTGTGATTGAAGACTATTTATGGTCTTTTGCATATCCTCTGTGACATTGTCGATGTTGCTCTGCTCGCCATCTCTGGCCATGTAAGATTCACTGACCTCATCGCGGAGATCCTTGATTACCTGCTGCATTTTGGCATCAGACTCCGCGTGCGCAGCACGTTCGGCTTCGCGCAGCTGAGTGAGGTCTTGGAGTTCCTCACGAAGTTTGCTGACCACGACGTCGGTCTCTTCTGCCTGTTTAGCCTGCGCTTGCGAATGAGCCACACTGCGCTCTTTCTCAGAATGCAACTCTTTGCGCATTCGTTCAGCATCCGATCGGAGCGTGGCTGCAAGATCTTCCGACGTGGCGGCATTGGCTCTATGGCGCTCCTCTGCCTCAGCTAGATCCTTCTGGAGCTGCGCCACTGTCTTTTTTGTTTGTGTAAGATCTTCCGACATCGCCGTATTGGCCTTATTGCGCTCTTCTGCTGCGACCAAATCTTTCTGAAGCTGCTCCACTGTCTTCTTCGTTTGCGCAAGGACCTCATCACTGCGCCGGCGCTCTGCTTCGAACTCCTCTCGAATTTGTTGCTGCGTCTTATCGGCTTCTTCCTTTTCTTTGGCTTGCGCCTTGGCGTCTTCATCAAGTTTGACCTGGCATCGATCAATTTCTTCCCGCAGATCTTTGACGACAGTGGCGAGCTGATCACGGTGAGCTTTCTCTTCTTCGAGCTCTTGTTGGAGCCCTTCCTCGTTCATGGATGCCCTGTTCTTGGTATCTTTCAGCGCCTCCTCGACAGCCTCGATCTTCGTTTCAACCCCCTCTAGCCGTGAGGATCGATTGCGGAAACTCTCAAGCTCTGTTTCCAAGCGCGATATCTCGCCTGAATGTGAAAACTTCAGGGACGTCACACTCTGCTCGTGCTCCGCCTTCAAAGATGCAACGAGGGATTCGTGCGCCTGGCGCAATCGATCCGAAATGGCCTTCTCATCCACTTTCGCGCCTTGAGTAGCCTGCCCAGGGGACGACGATTGAGCCGCTTCTTTGAGCTGCTTGTTCTGACGTTCGAGCTTCTTGATCTCTGATTTCAAGTCCTGGACCTCTTCCGCCAATGTATCCCGGGCCATGCTCTCACGCAGAAAGCTTTGCATGACTTCCATCTCCCGCATGCTCTGCTCTTGCTCCGTAGATTCCTTGCTTGGTGCCGTTGATGGCCGTACAGTCTGCTCAGATTGCGCTCGAACATGTTTGAAATTGGCCTGCTTCCTGGTCTCGTTCTCTGCATCGGAGGAAGCCTTTGTCCTCAAGGTAGGAGTTGCCGGCTTTGATCTGATCTCCAGCTTGCGAGGCGTTGCAGGAGAGAACGGCGGATCGAGTGTGGGCACGCTGGACGCCGCTTCGGCCTCTTCGGGGATCGTGTCCCTTGACACAGGCCGGGTAGCACTCGCTGCGCTGCGGACGGACGGACTTTTCGGTGGAACCCCGCTGCTGGACTTCGACGCAGGCGCAGCGGCCTTCGATGGTGCCGTCTTACTGGCTGACGCTGTACTCGTTGCTGTGCGAGCTTTTGTAGGTGTTGAGGAGCGGGTCGAACTAGTGGCACTGGCTCGTGAAGAGAGTGTCGAAGGTCGCTTGGGCGGAGCGGACGTGGTCGTACTACTTCCCAACGCCGTCTTCCCGGTCTTTTCTGCGATCGAATCTGGCCGGGTCGTTCGAGAGCTCAGGGTGGCAGTCGCCGGTGTACGCACGCGTCGGTTCTCCTCTTTCGTGACATCTTCGGTCGATTTCGTAGTGGTCGGCTTGCGAACAGAGGAGGAAAGCGGTCGTGTCGGAGGCTTCGTTATGGTCGTGCCATTCGTGCGAGACGACAGCGCACTGCTGGCCGTGGGCTTCGTTGCCGTAGCGCTCAAGCGGGATGAAGTCGCAGCTTGTCTCTTCACATCGTCGCTTGTCGTCCTGCTGGGCTTCTTGTCCATTGTTCCGCTTGGGCAGGAATTTCTCGGGCGTTCTCAGTAGAAGAGCGATGCGCTTAGAGCGTTCTTCTGCTAGATATCCATGTTGCAGTCAATTGCGACTTTTGTCGCCAAAGTCCTTCCTTCCTTGATCTCGACACGGAGAGGACGGGAGTACGCGACGCCAGAACTCTATTCGAGCCATGGATCCCATGATCAACTGGATGTCGAACTGTACACATCTTCAACAAAACCTCACCTCATATTCGACGTCCAAAAAATAATATGCGCATTGCTCGTCATGAACGATGAGCCCTTCTCCCAGTCCTCCCGTTGAGAGAGCTCTTGAGAACAGAGACGTCAACGACCAAAATGGACAACTAATCACTCCCGCTCTGTCGCCGATCAGCGAGCACGGCAATGGCACACATATCTTTCCACTGCTGTCTGCGGACCGCAATAGACCAGACCCGGATCGCGAGCAAATGACGAGCAAAGCGAAGCAAGACAATGGTGCCGAGCGTGAACGAGACAGGAGACGTAGCAGCGAAACGAGGGCGCTCAAGTTGTCGGGCACGCAGATCCACGAGTTGACTACTTCACCGGAATCGCTACCTCTTCGGCCCCTGGATGGATTAAAAGGACTCGATGATGCAATCTTGGATCCAGACGAAAATGCCGGATCTCCAACATCGGATGCTCCATTCGAGCCTGATCGACCATATCCGCCATCGCCCTTCTTGGAGAGCGAGCCCGGTATGGCGGCGACCCCTTCCACCATCATACGGCCACGTGCGTCGGCTCGATCCAGCTCAACCCCAGTGGAACAGCAGACGCGATCTGCATTGAAGTCTACCAAGGGCAAACACCAGCTTCCGCCTCTGAGAATCGACAACGACAAGACCAGAAGACCGAGCGGCCCTTTCAAGCCTTCCCCTAGTCACCCATCGCCCATGCCATCGATGCTTCCGATCCCTCCTTTATCACTTCCCACGTATCTTCATCTCGAGTTGTCTTCTGACCGACCTTCTGCGCTTTACATTCATCGCTCCCGCAATGCCGACTACACGTACGAGTCTTCCAGAATCAAGTTTGAGCGTCTGCTTAACTTTCTGCTGCTTCCACCGAGTCTTGAACAGGTGTTGTGTTTTGGCACGATCGCATGTTTAGACGCGTGGCTTTATACGTTCACCATCCTACCTCTGCGGTTCCTCAAGGCGGTCGTGATTTTCGCGCGGTGGGCCGGCATGGCTATGGCGCAGGAGATGCGTGACCTAGCGAGCTTCGTGTACAGCGGACTGGGCCGCATATGGCAACGACAGCGAATTACACCCGGTCCAAGCAGCCGGCGTCTATCAGACCCCACCATTGCCGATGAAGAAAAGCACAGGCGAGCTACAACTGATGGTCATGCTGTTCCCTCTGGCAAGCCTGGACATGTATCAGTAGTGCCACCATCACCCACGATCAAAAAGCAAAGATCCGGCTTCCGACACCGACGCAGCCAGTCGAGTCCTTCTGGACTACTACCAAATCACAAGGCGGATCTCTTGCAGGGTCTGCTCATCATCTGCAGCTGCGTGATCCTGATGTGGTTTGATGCCAGTCGCATGTATCACTCTATCAGAGGACAGGCCGCCATCAAATTGTATGTCATTTATAATGTCATTGAGGTGTTCGATCGACTGCTTTCAGCAATTGGGCAAGACATCTTGGAGTGCCTGTTCTCAAAGGAGACTCTCGAGCGCGACACGGACGGACGTAGCAAGGTCTTGCGCCCCCTCGGAATGTTTCTGGTGGCACTGATATACAACGTGGTCCACGCTACGGCCTTCTTCTACCAGGTTGTGACCTTGAACGTTGCGGTCAACTCATACTCAAATGCGCTCCTGACCTTGTTAATGAGCAACCAATTCGTCGAGATCAAAGGCACCGTGTTCAAGAAGTTCGAAAAGGAGAATCTTTTCCAAATTACCTGCGCGGACGTTGTCGAACGTTTTCAGCTTTGGCTCATGCTGCTGATAATCGCGCTGCGAAACATCGTCGAGGTTGGTGGTCTTAGCATCAGCATTACAAGCGCACTTGGCGGCGGCAGTGGCAGTCCTACAGATGCCTTCTCGAGCAACGGAACTGGGATACCTCTCGTATCAGGCTTCGTCATCCCAAAGGCCTTCACGATCTTCCCTAAGTGGACTGGCGAAGTCCTCGGACCATTCCTCATCGTACTGGGAAGCGAGGCGCTGGTCGACTGGTGCAAGCATGCCTACATCAACAAGTTCAACAATATCAAGCCCAACATCTACGGCCGATTTCTGGACGTACTTGCCAAGGACTACTACTCTCACGCGTTTTCAGACCAAAACCTCACTAAACGACTTGGCCTGCCGGTGCTGCCGCTGAGCTGCCTGTTCATCCGAGCTTGCATGCAGACATATCACATGTTTCTTGCCACGTATATGCCTGTCCCTATCCCGTCGGCGGGCACATCCATCGCCGAGCCTCCTGCTTCGACACCGGTGACCACTGCTGCGCTGCAACATATCGATCAGGTCTTCCGCAGGGCACTCGGGAGATCGTCCTTTGGCGCAGGTAACAGTGGCGGTCCCTCATCGATCGCATCGTGGAACGTCGACGACTTCATTGCGCTCGCTACAATGGTGATCGTCTTCCTTGCAGTCTACCTCATCATGCTTGCGCTCAAGCTAGTCCTCGGCATGGCGCTACTGTCGTACGCGCGAGGTAGGTATAACGGCATGAAGGAGCGCGAGCGTGAAAGCGTTGAAACGCATGGCCGGCGAGTCGGCGGGTGGGGAACGGTGGAAGTGAATGAGGATAAGCGGAGATGGATTTACGAAGACGACCCGGAGGGTTTGGAAAAGTTGAGGAAGAAGGAGAGCGAGGCGCAGGCCCGAGCCGCGAGCAATGAGATGAAGCTCGATCATGTGGACCGGTATGTGATGGCTTCGAAGCGTATCTGGTAGGTAGACTTGGTATCGACCGACCAGCTAGCAGCAATGTTATGCTCAGAAGTCATGTTCCTCTCAGTTTCCACCGAAATTCCAGATATCGTCCTCATCATCTTCTTCATCATCGTCAACTTCGCCAGGGTCGTCATCTGCCGCGCTGGACGCTATGGGTAGACTCGTGCTAGCCGATGGATGAAGTGTAGCTTCCGGACCAGCATCCTTCCCTCGTCTCAGCGCTTCGCGTCGTTCACGCAATGTCCGGGCCCTTGCCTCCAGCCCTTCCATCTCATCAAACTCATCCTCCAACATCCTTACAGCATCTTCCTTTTCGGCCTCCAGCTCCGCATCTCGTTTCCCTCGCTGTGTACTTTGCTCCTCTCTCGCTTGTGCTGCGACTTCTTCCGCAGTCATTGGCGGAGCAGATATGGTATGTTCAGCTTCCTTTGCAGCTTTCTCCGCGGCCATACTAGCTTCCATTTCTGCCAGTTCGCGCTCGAACGCTGCCATCTCTGCCGGGTCCTCCTGCTCCTCGGTATTCGGCTGTTGTATTTGGCCATTCGTTGGCAGTTTTGGTATTGACTCTGCAGGTGCTTGACGAGGCCCGGCAATGCTATCTTCGCCATCTTCTTCTTCTTCAACTCCAGCAGAGAAGGTCACAGACTTCGGCTTCTTCCGTTGGTCTAGTTCCGGGCTGTGTTGTGCCTTGCGCTTCTTGTTGCGGCCGTTCGCAGCTTTCGATGCAGCAGCATGCTGCACCCTGCTCTGCCGAAGCGTGTGTCCAGTGCTGTGGAGATGTCCCGACCATGCCGCTTCACTTTTAATCAATTGCTCACAAAGATTGCACAACAGCTTTCCGTCCGAGGTATAGGATGCGTGGGGATGTGTGATTCGCCGCGCTTCACGCTGCTGCCTGAGCATTGACCGGACGTCTGCCATGATATTGGTTTGGTGCAGATGTCGACTTCGGAAAGGGACGCTACAGACAGGTGCTAAGCGTTCTGGCACGAAGTGAGCGACGGGACTTTTGGCCGTCCACGTGCTGACGAGATTACTCATCGGGCCGTGCGAGCGGAGAACTTGAGCATGGAACTTGGAAGACGAATGCCGCGACGACTCACGAGCATCTTCACGACCACAACCTCACGACCACACTCACTCACCATCCACCTCGTCACCTCCTCCCGACCTTGATACCGCAACGACTCGGGTCGCAAGAGCTCGGCGATTTCGAAAAACACATAACCGCAGGCATCAAATCTCTCGCGTGACCGGCGCGGCAGCTTTGTTTTTGTTGTCTCTCGGTGGACGAAGAGCGACAGCAAGTATTGCGCGTCTTTGTGGACTGCGCATTTCTTCGTTGCTCATCGCTCATTCTGGAACGACCAGCAGCGTTAGCGACTGACGAGTGCTGCTTGACCGCCACTGCCCGGCGCAAAGGAGCTTTAGACACTCGAAGCAGTCGTCTCTTCGTTACACAGACATATCACTTCATCCATATCAGCTTGGTCTTCTTCTTATACCGCAAGCTTGTGTTGCAGCTTCTCCCTGCCATCAGCAGACCTCGCTGCGCCTGAGTGGAGCTGCGTATATCTAGATCCTGCGTGAAGTACTGAGAGAGCGCTTGAACTCGTTGTGTACTCTGCTGCCATATTCCGCGCCACGGCCTCTACCGCCAACATGTCAGGTAAGCATGCTCCCTTCAATGTGAACGGCAATCGCGCAGACGCGTTGGATCCGCACCACATCACCCACGCGCCGCAAGCACACCTTGCTAACATTCCAACAGATGAGCCTCGGAGATCTGGTCGGGCCACGAAGGGGCAGCATAAGAACGCCTCGTCCTCGCCTGCGCCTCAGCCGAAGCCCACAAAGGGCTCGAAGACCAAGGCGACTAAGAAGTCGGCCGACCCCGAACCAGCCGAAGAAGAAGAAGATGAGGATGACGAGATTCGCTGCATATGCGGCAATACAAATCCAAAGGATAAGCGCGCGTTCATTGGATGCGACGCCTGCTCCGTGTGGCAGCACAATATCTGCATGGGCATCCCGGACGATCAAGACGATATACCAGAGCATTACTTCTGTGAGGAGTGCCGACCCGAGGAGCACCAAGAGACGATTGACGCAATTGCGCGAGGAGAGAAGATATGGGAGACGCGCAACAAGATATACTTGAACGAGAAGAAGATGAGCAAGAGCCGCAAGAGCAAGGGAAGAGCAGGTGAAGACGGCAAGCCAGCGTGGCTCAAGAAAGATATACCGCCTGTCCAGGAAGCAGCACCACAAGAAAAGCAAGAGGAGGAGAAGAAGCCGGAGGTCGCAGAACCTGTCCCTGTTCCTCAAGTCGCGTCAAATGGCCGCCAGGAGTCGAGCAACAAGCGCAAGCGCGAGGAACCTGTGGAAGAGCCCGCTGCGACGACAGAGCTGGCAGCGGCCGACGCGAAGCCGTCTCGTGCTAGCAGACAAGACAAACGCCGCAAGTCATCTGTGCCTCCAGTAAAAGCCGTGCCAGACACTGCAATGGCACTCGTCAGCATCGACCAATTGCCAAAGAATCGACAGGGTGTCGCGCAAGGGATCTCGACCGTCATCGTTAAAGACCTCGAGGCGAAGTCGAAGGCGGGCTACAAAATTCCAAATGGTCAGACTGCTCAAGCCTTGGGCGATCAGCTCGCGACGCGAATCGAGTACGAGCTCGACATGGTGCACGGTGTTGGCCAGCCGGATTACAGGACCCAGTTCATGGCTATTCGTGCAAACTTGGTCCAGAACAAGACATTGCTTGAGCGACTTGTCAACGGATCTCTGAGCGCAAACGAGCTCGCGACTATGAGCACAAGCGACATGGCCAGTGAAGAGTTGCAGCGCGAGCGCGCGGAGCTCAAGGAGGTTCTGGACCGCCAAGCTGTGGCCATTGTTGAAGAAGGCCCCAGATATGCTCAGGATCACAAAGGCTACAGACTGATCGAGGACGAGACTAGAAGCGCGGAGCCAACTCAGGATATCCAGGCAGCCGCGCAGAGACCAAGCGTGTCACATGAGAGAAGTGGCAGCTTCACCAACAGTGGCTCGCCCGTGCAAACTCATCAACGACCACTCAGCGTCGATATAAGCAAATCACAGGACCAGTCCGGCGAACGTCGCCCATCAAGCCAGCAATTCGACATGGGCAGTATCTGGGCGAAGACTTCAGCGCAGTCGCCGACAGTAGGCAGCACACCCTCTGCGCCGCGCCCAATGCAAGCGCCAGCTCGCCGCCAAAGCTCGACGCAAAACGGAGCCAAGGATGATCCGGATGTGGACCGTATGCTCCAGGACAATGACGACTACGCACCGGTCGAGACTACCGGAGAGGATACCATCGTGTGGCGCGGTAAGCTCGTGCAAAACCCTGAAGAATCCGCGCCAACTGTGAATGCACGTTTCGTCGCTGGTCGCGACCTCGCACCCACAGTATCGTGGAACAGTCTTCTACCGAACAAGCTATCCATCGATGGTCGCCTGCAGATCAAGAAGGCAGAGGACTATCTGTGTGGTCTCCGATGGAGTTCGAGCAGTGACGTTACTGTGCTGTCGCTCAAGCCCTACGACAACGCTGCAGCGTTCAACGAAGTCTTCGACTACTTCAACAGCCGCCAGCGCTACGCCGTCATTGAGAAGGACAAGCCGCCAATGGTCAAGGACTTGTACATCATTCCGATTGAAGTTGGCGGCAAGCTGCCCTCCCATGTGGAGATGCTCGAGCACTGCAGTATCAAGCTGCCGATCGAAGAAAGATTGCTCCTAGCCACCTTGATCGTTGCGCGCACATCAGACAGCCCTGTTCCTGTACAAGAGACACCAGTCCAAATGCAGCCTAACGGCCAGTTCCCACCACATGTGCGTCAGAGCATAGGAGGCCCGTCAGGATCTCCGCTGAACGGCCAGAACCCGACGTTCTCGCCGCCGAATGCGACTGGATACGGTACGCCGCAGGCCAACGCTTTCCCGCCAAATCCCTATGGTCCGCCACCGCCAGTGCAACAGCGCCACTCCGATCCTCTGGTTGAGCGCATACTGGGCGATATGCAGTTCGCACCCACCGTCCAGATGATCTTCCGAGAGGCAGTCACCTTGACTGAAGAACAGCTTCGTAACCTGAGGCTGATCCTTGATTCGGACAAGAACGCTGCCACCGACTTTCAGGCTCTTGCGGATAAGCTGTACGGCCAACGCCCTTGACTGTGATCTTTGCGGGGAATATACCGGGCACTGCCCAGCAGAAGGATGTAGGATGGGGAGGCATGGGAAGCCCTCGCCTGTGCCAGCGTGGTTCGAGAAGATTGTCAGAGATCGGATGGGGTGTCCTTGACACTTATTCGTGGAAGCGGCTTGTGATAGCTGTTAGTCTTTCGTGATACCCTCTGCGGATTGCTTCATGTCTGCGGACGCACTAAAGAGGGCATGGGAGGATGGAAGGATGTAAGAAATGGAAGTCCAAGATATGGGAGCGACGCTCGTATGCAATGCAATGCAACAGCCGTCAATGCGATTCGCTAGTGAGATTCTTGCGTCTAATGTCATAGTCGAATTGCACATATTTGCATTCAGTATGATAGAGTACATATGTCGCATGTTTCAAAAGAAGTCCTTGGTACCATTCCCGTCATGTCTGAGTTCGTGGGGCTGGAAATCTTCCCCCACCATGCATAAGGTAAATCCAATAAATATTTACGTCGAGCAACCCACCACTCCTCCTCGCCCGCACCTCACTAATCAACAAATCTCAACATGGCGGCCGAGCAAGCGGCCGACACCGTCAAGGATGCTGTCAACAATGTGGCAGAGAAGGTGTCGCAACTCACCACCTCCGAGCCCGCCCCGAACCTCGTGCTGGACGAAGTGACCGGAGAGAAGGTCTCCAAGTCGGAGTTCAAGAAGAGGCAGAAGCAGCGCGAGAAGGAGGTGAAGAAGGCGGAGAAGGAGGCTACCAGACAACCGCCACCACAAGCTAAGCGTAAGGCTGGCAGCGCGGAGGAGGATGAGGCCAAACTGAACCCGAATGTGAGTCAAAAGGATGCAGTGGAGGATTGATACACAGAAGGACACGAGCGAAGCGTTGGAGCTCCTCACTGACATACCATGGCTCAGCAATACTTCGAGATCCGCTCTCGCGCGGTCAAGCGCATGAAGGAGACGAACAGCCCAAATCCATACCCGCACAAGTTCCATGTTACCTACGACCTGGCCAACTTCGAGAAAGACTTTGGACACCTCAAGAAGGGCGAGTTCATCAAGGAGAAGGTGATGAGCATCGGATGCCGGATCTACAACATTCGCGTTGCTGGAGACAACCTTCGTTTCTACGAGGTCTCAGTTAACGGTGCGGAGATTCAGATCATGGCTCAGAACTTCGAAAACACAAGTGAGGTCCCGTTTGCTGATCAGCACGAGATCCTGAGAAGAGGAGACATCATTGGAGTGACGGGCTACCCAGGACGGACGAATCCGAAGAGAGAGGACAACCCAGGTGAGCTGTCCATTTTCGCTCAGAACGTGGTTCTGCTCGCACCTTGCCTACACCAGATTCCCTCCGAGCACTATGGTTTCAAGGACTTGGAGGAGCGATACCGCAACCGTCACTTGGATTTGATCATGAACAAGAGCACTGTCCAGACATTCAAGGCACGGTCGAACATTGTCAAGTTCATTCGCAACTACTTTGACAACAATGGTTTCTACGAGGTGGAGACTCCTATCCTGCTCAAGTCGGCTGGTGGTGCTACAGCCGAGCCCTTCTACACCGAGCACAACGATTTGAAGATGACCTTGGCTCTCCGTATCGCCACCGAGCTGCCGCTCAAGCAACTCGTCATTGGAGGCATTCACAAGGTGTACGAGATTGGCAGGCAATTCCGCAACGAGGGCATCGATCTGACACACAACCCCGAATTCACCACCTGCGAGTACTACGAGGCGTTCGCTGATGTCTACGACGTCATGGACCGTACTGAGGAGCTCGTGGAGGCCATGGTCACCGAGGTCACTGGCGGTCTGCAGACCAAGTTCACCACTCAGACTGGCGAGGTCTACGATGTCAATTGGGCCAAGCCGTGGAAGCGCGTGGAGATGATGCCCGCACTGGAGGAGGCTTGTGGAGAGAAGTTCCCACCGGGCGACCAACTGCACACTGACGAGACCAACCAATTCCTGCGCCGCATCTTGAAGAAGGTCAACGTGGAGTGCACACCTCCTCTAACAAACGCTCGCATGATTGACAAGCTTGTCGGCGAGTTCATCGAGGAGAAGTGCATCAACCCGACCTTCATCACTGGTCATCCGCAGATGATGAGCCCTTTGGCCAAGTATCACCGAACAAACACCGGTCTGTGCGAGCGATTCGAGGCTTTCGTCTGCAAGAAGGAGATTGTTAACGCTTACACTGAGTTGAACGATCCTTTCGATCAGCGTCTGCGCTTCGAAGAGCAGGCAAGACAGAAGGCGCAAGGTGATGCCGAAGCGCAACCGCTGGATCAGGGCTTCTTGACCGCGATGGAGTATGGTCTGCCACCTACTGGTGGATGGGGAATGGGTATTGACCGCATGACCATGTTCTTGACCAACAACTACAGCATCAAGGAAGTGTTGACATTCCCATTCATGAAGGATCAGGATCTTGCGCCGAAGCCCAAGGCCGCTGAGGTGACTGGTGTTGAGCCGATGCCTGAAGAGGGCATTCGTAAGTGATACTCATATCCTATGGATTGGTTCAGGCTTGCTAACGAAGGACAATAGCACACAAATAGATGGCTGGAGACTGATCGAATACCAGGACGACAAAAGGCATGAGCACGAGAGATGAATGCGCTGATGTGGTCGACGGCGAAGCTATATAAGGTATCCAGCAAACAACGCAAGAAGCTGTCCATTGGCAGGCCTTGTAGCATGACTGATCGCGACCAAAACGAACAAAGTGTCCCTGGAATCACGCCTGTCCAAGTCAACAACGATCATCACCGTCACACCGGGCTAGGTAGTTCTAACTCTTGTCGCTCAATCTGTGCACCGTACTTGCCACCCATCACACCTGCTTCGCGACCCATTGTAGCATGACTTCCATCCAGTGTCCTTTTCCGACAGTGACCGTCAACGGCAGACTTCTCGGTCTCGATTGTCTGCACAGCCACTCTGCTGCGCCTCGGATGTGGCGTCGAAACCACCGCTTAGAACGCCAACTCAGCTGCGATAGCCATGCACTCTTACCGCCTGTCGCAGCTCCCAGCTACTAGCCATGGCGATGGCCACCAACGTCAGGCCTGGACTATATGCTTCATGCATGTCCAGGTCTCTCAAAAGATTTAACACCACACGGAACCGACGAAGAGCCTGACGAGACAACGACCACATGCGCACCACTGCCTGAGCCCTTCTCTTACCGCCCAAGACGCCGAACGAATCGCATCGCAACAGGACGGTCATTCGTCCTCGACGTACGAACCCCAGCAATCTGCAGGCGACAGGCGACAGCAGTATCGCCGCAATAGTTCCCGGACACGTCGACGCAAACGCATTCGTTCTCCGCTTCCGCCCGCTGTCACTCGCCTTCACATCCGAAGCGGGACGCAAGGCCTTCGGATCGTCACACTTCTACTTCTGGCTCTCCAGGTGCTTCTCAGGATTTGCCGGACAAGACATCAAAGCTCCATTCTGTGCACGAACAAGCAGACTATTCTCGACCTTTGTTCCGCCGCCAACAAAGACTTGGCTATCTGCCAACAATCGACCTTGTGACAACGGAGCCTTGTACATACACATACATTACGACGAGCAGCCATATTCCCAGCGCGTTCAGCATTCACGATTGCAACAAACGACAACTTGCTGGTCAAGTCACACGGATACGCATTGAACCTTGAAGGCTGCACTTACGACAACAACATCATCCAACCATGGTCGCCATAGGTCAGACGATCACGATCGTCAATAAATCGGGAAAGGTTGTTGGAACCTCCAAACATATCGTCAATGTCTTCAAGGAGGCCAAGAGCGCTTATGCCGAGAAGAAGGCAGAGATCAAGGCCAACCGGAAGGCGAAGCAGGATCTAGAAGAGGATGAGCTACGGGCACAAAAGGCACTTCGTGCCATGACAATTGAAGACGACAAGAGCGATACGAGTTCGAAACATGGCTCCAGGAGAGGTAGTGACAGCGGACGTTCGACGAGGAGAAAGCCCGTTCCGAGCCGCGGCAGGCAACGACCGCCGGTCGAACGCGGCATGTCGGACAGCTTCTACGCCAACGATGGACTGGTCAGGCATGACTCACTCCGCCCTTCACCACTGCGACAAGGCTCTACTGTGTCTCTCGGCGAAGACGATCCACGTATGCATGAGCTCACACGGAGACATACCGACGGTATGCAGCTACACCACAAGCGAGTCAAAGGCTCCGCGCGGAGTGCCAGCGCCGACGACATCGACATGGACCTTGCGTATGGCGAGCTACCACCACCTCTTCCCGCGAGAAAGGGCGATGATGAGCTCGAGCTGCGAACAAAAATGTCTGCATTGCAACGTCTTCTCGATGAAGCAAATTGCGTACAGCATTCTGCAACAGCTACCATCGAGAATCTTCAAAAGAACCCCGAAGCCCTCGCGGCCGTTGCTCTCACTCTGGCCGAAATCTCTAATCTCGTCGCCAAAATGAGTCCTGGCGCCATCATGACGATGAAGAGCGCCTTTCCCGCTATCCTCGCTCTGCTCGCGAGCCCTCAATTCGCCATCGCTGCTGGTGTCGGCGTCGGCGTCACGATCATCGCCTTCGGCGGCTACAAGATCATCAAGAAAATTAAAGCGAGGGATGAGAAGAATTTGCTCGAGGCCGGCGTTGCGATCCCGGACAGTCCTACAGAAGAGATGGACGAATTGCGCGAACTCGATCGAATCGAAATGTGGCGTCGCGGCATCGCGGATGAGCAGGCTGCAAGCTCAGTCGGAACCAGCGTCGAGGGCGATTTTGTCACCCCTGGCGCGACGCGGACATTGATTGAGGAGGGAAAGATCACAGAGGCAGATCTCAAGCCGAAGGAAAAGAAGCATCGCAAGAAGAAGTCACGGAGTGAGGCGAGTGGGTCTACTAGTAAGACGAGTAAGACGAAGAAGACGAAGGCTTCGAAGGAGCCGTCGATGTTTCGGTCGCTCTTCAAGGGGAATGCATGAGCATGGCTGAGATTTTGATGGATTTGGTCAGATTTGCATGTGAGCGCTTGAGCGACCGCGATTGGGATCATGTGCCCATATAGCGGGCTTTGCAGGTGATGAATGAACTCATGAAGTCATGATGGTAATGCATCTCAGTCGTGCCACACTCTTCGGTCTGGTGCGGTTGCCTCTTGCTCATGTGCCTTTCGTTTGGCTTAACTGAAAGTTCCTCATAGCCCAGGCGTGCTGTCCTGTTCTGCAGGCTGTCGCCCATTCTTACAAGTCATGCTTGTACTCCTTGCCCTCGTCGTCCATCTCCTCGACCAACTTCATAGTGACCTTCCAAGCAGGTAACTCAACCAATCCACCCTCCAACCAGAAAACAATCTCATTGATAGGTAGGCCCGCATAGCTGATCTGGTCCACGTCAGTGACACACTGATCGTCCCAGACAGGCTTCACCTTTCCGTCATCCTCTCGCTCATGAACAATCAACATTCTCCAAATCTCGCCTTGCTGCGTCGTTTCGTTCTTGTACAACAGCGTCGGCATGAGCTGGACATGCCATGGAGCGGAAGAACCAAAGTCGTCGTCGTTCCCTGATAGGATGCCGTTGAGAATGTCTGTGCTGTTTGATATTGCCGCCGTCAGTTGCAAGCCTTTTGAGGGAGATGCTGCCAGAGTGAGGGAGGAGTTGAGAGAGTGATCGACGGCCGTGAAGCTTCCTGTGTGACTTTGAGCGAGACTGGACCAGATCGCGGCTTCGGCTGCTTGGACCACGCTGACGGTGACGAGCTCGTTGATCTCATCGAGGAGCTTCGGATTGCCACCGACGAGGATTGTGATGCCGAGATTGAACTCTTCGAGAATGATGATCCGAGTGAAGTAGCCCGGAAGCCCGCCGGACTTTGTTACGAACTGGAAGAGGTGATTTGTCAGTTCCCGTGCTCTCTTCGGAGAGACTGGCTACGGCCGGCGAGTGATGCATACCGTGACAGGTCGACGACTCTCCTTGATTACGCGATCGGAACGAAATATCTCGAACGGCATGCCGTAGAAGCTGTTCATACCTGTGGCCCAGCTTCCAGGCAAGAGCCAGTTGACACCCGTGGCCAGAGTATTGAAGCGGGTCAAAATATAGCGGACAAACTTGCTCATATCGGAGCTGCACGAGTACAAACCGCCGGTAGGATTTTGAACCCCCATGTCGATATCCTGAATTGTATGGTCAACTAGAAGCTCCAGGTCGTGCCTTGGGCGATTGATTGTAACTCACCCAGTAATTACCACTTCCTGGAACGATCGGAAGGACTGCATGCTTGTCCGGCGGCTTCTCAAAGGAGCTAGAGTCCATGCCGAGGGGCTTCAAGATTGCCTCGACGATGTACTCCTCGTAGGGCATTCCAGTGACTTCTTCGATCACGAGTCCCAGCAGATCGAAATTGACATTCGAATATGTCGACTTTTCGTTCGGCGCGAAAAGCGGCTTTGCAGACTTGAGTCTTTTCAGCAGATCCGCGCGGCCGCATGGCTTGTAGTTGTTCTGTGTTACTTCAGCTGCCGTCACTCCTGGATCATGTTGTCGCTCTTACATATTCGTCACAAGGAGGCAGAGACTCCTTAGATGCCGGTGGTAGACCGAGTTTAAGTGCATCATCCGCAAGGTTCAAGAGGTCGCTCTGACCAAAGTCTCGAGGGATACCAGAGAGCTGACTGGCCATACTGCGAATCGTTATGTCTTTCCATGGTATACTGAAGTCTGAGGAGTTGAGCTCGGGGATGTGCTTGATCACAGGATCGTCGAGACTCAAGTTTCCAGCATTATGTTGTTGAAGAAGTGCGAGAGTCGTGAATGTCTTCGTGATGGAAGCTATCCTGTACAAGCTCGAAGAACTGACATCCTGATCGCCTGGCCGTGTATCATTGAAGACTTTGGCTGTGTGGAAAGCGCTCCACAAAGTCTCGGTGCTGGATGTCACTTCGACGGAGACCGATGATGATTCGTACTTTTTCTGCTCAAGTATGTCTCGCAGACTGGTCTCGATATCCGAGAAAGCTGACTTCAGGTCCCCCTTGTTCCAACTGGGTATTGGAAACGCTGGCGATGGTTCGTAGCAAGTTGCAGCAGCAATGGGAAGGATGCAAGCCAGCCGCATGAATGGCTTTGAAAACATCGTGTAGGTGTCGTGAGCAAAGAGAAGACGGAAGACTTGTGAGCTTGAAGATTGGGGTGGACGAGGGGTATACGAATGTGAAATCCGAATAGGCTGCTGCGCGCAGCGCCAAATCCCTCGAGTCGGAGCGGAGCTCGGATTCAGAAGGATTCACTTCATACAGGTGGAGTCAAACCTTAAATTGGAGCAGTAGCTAATCGCCCCTGTCCGTAGTGTCTAAGGTATTGATCGCCCAGACTTATTTAATCAAGTAATTCAACTGCACTGCATGACATGTGTTATAAAAGCCAGCTTAATGTTAAGCATATTGTGGTTTCATGATTCATTCATTCAGAGACTATCTGTGGACATCAGCCTGATAAGAGCCCAATCGATGTCAATGGCCGCTGGTGCGGAGCCTGATCCATCATCTCTGCACATCATGTCAAGACTGTCCTACATTACCACCCATTGAGAGCTCCCAGTGCTCGAACATCAGACCCAACGCCAAAGTCGCAAATCTGTCCGCCTTCGCCAACCGCACAATCATTTGCGCTCACCGTTGATTCAATTAACTCTGCTCAATGGACAGGCGTACCGCGCCACTTTCGGTATTTCTTGCAGAGGTCCTCCAGCCGGTTCAGCGACGACTCATCGATGTAGCCCTTGATTTGAAAGACGGTTTGCTCGCGCGAGGATTTCTCTCTGGTGAAATGAACAACAGAAGTTGGCTTCAATTGCGGTCCACCACCATTCCAAGTCGCGACCCTCAGATGGGGATGCTCGGTTTGAGCGGTGAAGTCCTTCTTCGGGAAGTTCGCCGAACGGATTGAGACGTGCTCGACTTGAAGTCTTCTGCTTTCCCGTAAAGCCCTTTATTGTTGTAAGTGTAGATGGGCACCTCAGTCCAGTGCTGTTCGTGAACGCTCGTGACGATGAAGTGTCTCACTTTTCGGATGAAGCTGAGGCCACTCCCTTTGGGTCCGTCGAATATGTCCACACCATTGGCAAATGCATTTGGATCGGTGTTCTCTTCGAGGTCGAAGTGCTTGACAATGGCGCCCGGCTTAAGGGTCTTCTTCAGCGCACCGCGTTCAATCGTGACTCCACAGAACTTAGTTCCCCAGGTGAAGGCCGTTCTACCAGGTCCTTTGACAATGAAGTCGCCTTGTGCGGTGGACAAGGCGTTGTCGGGTGGAGGATCGTTCTGCGCACCGGTCTCGACATCGAGTTTGAGTGTAGAGAGTGATTGCGCTAATCCGTTGACGGCAATGGGTAGCGGCATCGGAACTTGCACGTCGTCGTTGTGAACATGGCTCGTACCGCTGGCATCGTGTGAGCTTCCAGTCTCTTCCTGTTCTTCAGGCTTGATCTGTTCAATCTTAGAGCCATGCGATTTCGCCTTGATCCCGCCAATCCAACGCGGCCGGGACACACTTGCGCCAGGAGCTGGCTTGCGGCTTCGCTTGGATTTGCTCATGCTGGATTGGAGTTTGGAGATGTCTGAATCTGTCTGTAGGCCACTTATTGTTCATGGCTTTGAACAGACTGCGTATCTGGGTATAAGTAGTAAAATGAGATAGTCCATAATGTGTCGAGTGTCGAGTGCCGAGTGTCTCGTATAGCCCTCGACATTGTGAATGAAACGGTCTTACTCTTCCAATTCACAGGCTCGGAGGATGCCAAAGCTTGGGGGCAGTGGTGAGTTGATGGCTGAGATCTGTCTCAAGGTTTTACGTGCCGTGTGCCGTGTGTCGTCCGTCACTCGAAGCTGTGAATGAGAAGCAGCAGCTTTTTCTTTCGCATAAGACAAAGACCACACCCCAACATTGTGAGCAGAATTCGTTTGTTCGTCGGGGTCACGGACAAAGAGCCACAAACATTAAAGCGAACACTTCTGCTTGTATTTTGTCTTCTTCAGGACCTTTTCGAAAGACAGATTTTCCCCCGCAATACTCCAGCAAATCCCGAACATGGTCGAGCAGACAATGAGGAGCGCAATGGCGCAATGTGGACGAGCGCAAGTTGCTAGATGCAAGCGGATCATCAAGCGAATCTGTCATCCAACAAGCAGGATTTTCAGAAGCAGCAAATTGCGCATTGATCCGAGCCAGCTTGAGCGCATGAACGAGGTGACAGGGACCATTCGCTCACACGCACGGGATAGCCGTCTATTGACTAGACGTCTTGCTGCTCTGCAAGAAGGTCATTCTCAATTGTGGGATGCCATTTGCGAGACGCATGACCAGATTGAGCAGGCTCAAATTGCCGAGAATGAGACGATGGAGAGGGATGTCCGGCGGATGTTTGCAAAGACAAGAAAGCTACGACAGCGGATGGAGGACTTGGACGCCAAGCAGGAAGAAGTGAAATCGGAGATGAAGATTCTCGACGACGCTCTCCAAATTTTGAGAGCAGAGCTGTGCAGCCTTCTCGAGCTTAATCTCACCGAGCAGGGCTTCGTCAAACGAGCTGCTACACCCGTGGAAGAAGAATCTCAACCCGAGGTCGCGCTGAGCCTTGGGGTATGCTTGTCGACATCAGACCTCGGAGCAGATTGTGCAACCACCGCTTCCGGAACAGATTCAAGTTCCGACGATTCCGACGATGATGAACTCTCCCCTGAGCAGATGCGGGAGAAACAGAAAGACGACCAGCTGTTGTGGGCCAGAGTCGCTTTCGAGGAGACAGGAACCGCAGCCAATAAAGCAGACCAGGCGTTCGAAGCCCAATTCGACAAGTTCGATGCGGAGATAGCTCGGCACGAGCGAAGGCTTGCAGCTGGGGAAGAGGTCGAGGATATTCAGGAGATGTATCTCCGGCATTTCCACGAAACTCGACGCTTAACGCAGGAATTTGCTAAAGCAGAAGAGGAATATTATAAGGCTAAAGATGCTGCCTTGGCTGCCGGGGTCGACCTGCGAGAGGAAGATCTCGGATCGGGCTTTTTGGACTATCCGGACGACGGCTATCGCCTAAGTGAGGCAAAGGAGGATGCAGGTCCGGTCGACCACATTCGAATAGCAAATTGGATTGAGACAGTCTCGTCGCATGAGATTGAAATCGAAAACCAGATCGAGGGCGAGGCAGCCGGCGCCGTCGAAGACTGGGATGCGGAATCTATTGAGATGTGCGATAGCCGTAGCATGGTGGCGGAAGGTCCTGAGCGGCGTCGAATCTTGAAGTGGCAGGCATTGTTGAGGTCTCAGGGGCTTGGAGAGAGATCCAGCGCCTCTATGGAGCCCAAGGCCGAGAGCCAGAAATATACTGGGGAGGAGAATGCGGTGCACAACGTGGAGTTGTTTGCCTGCTTGCCGTTCTGTTGTACATAGCTTATGCCATATACCGTCGATATCATATGCCAAAATGTTGCAATCTCGTGATCGACAAGTCCAGTGACCAAGGGCGAGTCTCGCGTCGAAGTCATCTGTGACTAAAGACAAGGTTAATGGATATAATAGCATTCACATGTCCAGAGACAAAGCGTGCACGTCACTTCCTGAGATTACACTTTTGAAATAGCCTGGCCTTTGTTGGACACGCTCAGAAAAGGGCAGGACATGCTCCTACAAAGTTTTGTCAGTCCCATATTTCGCTTTACCCCATTTGCTATCACAAAACTTACCAAGCCGGCAATCAATGCCAACTGCCAGCTGTCACAGAAATCTGAGACCCCGTCGAGCTAGTCTTCCTCGTCACAATGGTTTATTGCAAAGCCGCTGCGGGAGCCGCACTCCAGACAGTCAAGGAGAGCTTTGCCATGGCGAAGAAGTTCATCTCCACTCATAGCAGGGCCGCCAATGGCGAACGGCCCTCCCAGAACCCCACCGAACGCCGGACCAAGTTGAAAAGGGGAGTCGTACTCGCTCAGAAGCATGCCAACGGACTCGAGAAGAAACTACTGGAGCTTCTCAGCAAGAATATCAAGCACATCGCACGCGAAGTCTGCTTCGCGCGATCGACAAGAAGCTGCAAGCACTCCACAGCCGGATCCACGACGACGACTATCGCCTCGATGGGATAACGCGTCCAAAAGACGAATCCTGCCAGAGCTGGAAATCAAGGCCTTGGAGGCAAGGCTAGCTATCTCACGGAAAGCAAGATCCAAGATTGAAGCAGAGATGGAGGGGCTGGAGCAGCAGTGGGAAGAGTTGTGCGCAAACCTGTCCGACATCCGGGCCGAGCTGGGATCGGATCTCCTTCATGGTTTCATTGACCTGAATGTGATTGCGGAATTGACGCTGCCTGACAACCCTTGCGAAACTGAGAGCCTGAAGAAGAAGTGCGATCGACCGTGGAGTTTATGGATCCCGATCGGCAATCGACATGGAGCGAGTGTCTGCGCCAGGCGTATACGCCCGCGGCGCCGGATAGTCCATCGAAGTCGATCTCCGACAGCTGCAAGTGGAGAATTGAGAATGGTGAAAAACTCTTCCGCTGCTATCGACAAGCTGCAAGTCGTGCTCTCAATGCCGAGCGCGAATTTGATTCCCGGCTCGATCGCTTCGACAACGAGATCATGGCCCACGAGCTGTCTCACAAAGCCGGAAACGAGGTCGGAGACATTGACGATATACATAAGCGCCAGTTTCTGGAGACCCAGAGGCTGACTCAAGTGTATGCCAAGGCCGAACAGGAGTATTATAAGGCGAAGGAAGCCGCGTTGCTTGCCCGCTGCGACTTGCGCGACGATGACCTCGAGTCTGGCTTCCTCGATTACGCCGATGATGGGTATCGTCTCAGTCAGGAGGCAGAGATCGCAGGTTTTGTTAATCATGGTCATATACAGAAGTGGGTCGAGGCACTACCCGGTAACAATTCTGAGGCGGAAGTCCCATCGGCGCAGACGGTCGAGAATCAGGGGGCCGTGATTGCATCAGCCGCTTTCCACCATAGCTTCATCGAGGGTACCGAATTTTTCTACCGCTCTGGAGCAAGTGTGATCGACGAATGGTCTGCGGAGTCTATTGGGATGTGTGATGGCCGCAGC
The DNA here is from genome assembly GCA_000223765.2 of Zymoseptoria ardabiliae STIR04_1.1.2. NCBI lineage: Eukaryota > Fungi > Ascomycota > Dothideomycetes > Mycosphaerellales > Mycosphaerellaceae > Zymoseptoria > Zymoseptoria ardabiliae. The sequence continues at coordinate 141,287 of AFIV01000615.1, read as the reverse complement.
ATGGTTGCCGAAGGTCCAGAAAAGCGTCGAATCCGCAAATGGGAGGCACTGCGCAGCTCTCCCCAGGATTCCGGAAGAGCATAGATCAGACACTACATGCACATGTGGATGACACAATGTGTATGTTTCTGACTCCAAGGTCGATATGGCAAAGCGTCCAAGTATGAATATTCAAGAACTCAATAATTCCGTTTCCAGTGAGTTCAGTCATCCAGTTCCTCGAATCTTCCTTCTTGGATAGCCTGCTCCACAGGATTCTGCACGTTCATGACACCAGTTGCCTTGAGTCGTTCGAAGAGAACAAAGAGCTTCTCAGCTTCGCGCTCCTTTTCCTCATCTGTCATTTCTTTGACTTTTGGTACATTCGCTCTCTCTGCGCTCAGTCGCTGACCGGTGACGGGATTGATTTCGGACCCAGTCCCCGTATCATTGTCACTTCGCGTGCTGCCGGCGTCCATCGACGTGCGTGGTATCTGGATATTCTTGCTTGCGAGAAAGCCTGATGCAAAGCCGTAGCCGATGTTCTTGATGAACTTGTCAGCGTCCTTGTCGCTGAGCTCAAATAGCAAGCTTGAGATAACAACGCGTAGCCTCGGGAGGACTGGCGAGCATGAAAGTCGCAGGAGACGAGAGGCCAGCGTGTCGCCTTGTCCGAGTGGCTTCTCGCGATCTTCGCTGGTTGGAAGAAGAAGTTGTTGCATCCATGATTTTGTCTCCTGTGTTCCAAGCTCATACCCTAGTATCAACAAAGCACACAAGGTTGCTGCAGCCTCATCAATGTTCTTCTCGGGTTGATGCCGGATGGCGCCGTCCAGAATGAGAGTCAAGCGCTCGATCACGGACTTCGGGTCAGATTGTGGGAACAAAGGACTCACACTCGGCTCTTGCTCCACTTTCGCTCCAGGTTCCGTGGCTTGAAGGTCCAGTTTTCCCAACGCATTTAGAGCGGATGTGATTGGGGGCTGAAGAGGTTGTTTTTGTAGAGGGAAATACAAGATGATGTTGATCAAAGGCTCGATCGATGGCAAGAACCTCGGACCCTGGTCAGGGTAGTGGTGTATGATATTATACAACAGTTTCAAAGTCTCAGTCATCGACATATCATGCATCGGTGAAGTGGCAGAGCTCGTACGCTCTGCTTTCGAGAAGCGTTTGGCGTGTCTGGCGATTTGTTGATTTATGCTTTCCGCAAGCTGATGTTGATTGATGAGGGCGCCAAAGTCGATTTTCGTTTTATATGTCAGGATGAACAGCATTCGTGCGACAAGGAATTCATCGTCTCGATTGTCGACTTTGAGCCTTTCCGCAGCTTTTGGTGCATACCCAAGATCGACGAACGTTTGACGGCACGGCTCGTTGAGGTAAAAGGCGTTTGCTAGGCATCGGAGAGCTTCGCGAGATGTGTCTGGAGCATCGTCTCGATCAAGACCATATTTTGAGAGTACGGTAATACCCTAGAAGATGCGATGAGTATCCGCTCGGGGCGTTTCTGCGATGTAACTAACTTGCCCGCTTTGTGAAGATTGGGCTGGCGTTGTCTGCGGTACGGCCTAGGACCTTCAGTTGACTCAACAGGTCTTGCTGTTCTGTACATGTCATCAGCAAGGACAAGAGTGAACAGATTGAGACATCTCACGTTGCACCGAGAGCTTCGCGCCTTCGAGATTCCCCTCAAGTTCGAGCAGCAATCGGTCCACTTCTGCGGTGCCAGCTGTGTCTCCAGGATGGCGTTGCATGACCGCCGTCGTGCGGATGGAACACTTGGAGCGAGCAGGTGGGTTGTGTGATCTGGTGAGCCCCGCAATCAAAGTATCAGGCGGGTCTTCTGTGAAAAGGTTGATGTGTTCTTGATGGTGGTCTTGCTTCGGCAACTTATTCGAAAATGGGGTCTTCAATTGATGCCTGAGGCACTCACACTGCCGGCTCTTGCCAACCTACAATTAATCACGAGACGCGTCTTCCCGATTCGCGCTTCACGCGACGTTAGCGGACCCTCGATTCTTCGTCCATCGTCCCTTCTACCACCTCCGTCCTGTACCATTCTCACCAGCAGGCGTTGTAGAGGACGTTGCTCGATATGATTGCGCTGCCTTGATTGCCATCTTCTGCCTTGGATGCGGGAAACATGTCGTCGCCGGTCGCTTCTTCCGTCTTCTCTTCCATGTCCGCCCGGCCGCCGACACCACCGAGAGACGTTTCCACCGACGTTGACGATGCCTTGCGATTCCTCGAAGAAGGCCATCAAGAGCCGGACCTTGACGCCTCCAGCACCAAATTGAAGACTTCTTCTGCCGATACGCCGCCACCGAGATCATCACCGACATCTTCACAGCTTCGAGGCTCGACTGCAGTGAAAAAGGTCGGCTTCTCACCTCATCCAACGTACCACTCCCAGACAGCGCACACTGGCTCTCCAAGACCTCACTTTCCACGACAGACGTCATTGATCCGTGCTACCAAACCGCTGAAGTCGATTCTGAAGCCTTCGAACGAGCTTCTGCCTCTGACTCCGGACGACCTCGAAAGCAAGATCAGCTTCTTTTCTCCCCAGGTTCCTGGCAGCTTCCGCGCAATGCTGCAGTCAGTCATCAAACTTCTCGAAGGGTCTTCGCGTGATGGGCGACGGGACGCGTACCTGGCGCTCAATGGAGCCTTGAGAACATATGACGGCGTTCCAGAGCCCCAGGCCATCGTGGAGAAGATTCAGCTTCTGATGCAATTCATGACCAGAGACATGGCTTGGAAGGACTCCACTGGTAAGCTTGACTCACACATGGTCACTCAGTCTTTACAGCTCGCATGCGCTCTCTTGCACAACCTGGAGGTGGCAGAGGCACTAGACGATGACTTCCGAGCCTTCATCATCGATCGATCCATCTTCGTTCTAGAGCAGCCGGAAATGCCCAAGTCCATCGTGAAGAGCCATCTCTTCATTCTCTGCCAACAGCGATACAACCTGAGCACGCTGAATGCATCGAGGGTGGATAAGCTCGTCACCGCACTGCAAACAGTTGAGACCCGATGCTCGGGCAACACCGCAATCTCCGGACGCCTCATCATATTCCAGAGACTCATTGAGAAGGCACCGAGCACGATGCTCAACCGAATGCGGGACTGGATCGAGCACATGTTTCATGGTATGATGAGCAGTGTAAAGGATGTACGCGCTCGGGCGATTGAGGCCTGCGCGCAAGCATCTCTCTCCTTGGGAACGAACCAGCAGGCAACCAAGATCCTGCACGAGATTTGCGAGAAAGAGATGGAGGATGGCCGAAGTTATGGAGACTTCGTAAACCTGCGACTGATGCAAATGTGTGGCGACAAAGAGCTGGCTTCGTTGGTGCCTCGGATCTGGTCAGCAGTCATCATGTTTTTTCGTTGCAAGCGGAAACCAATCGACAAGTGGCCGAAGTTCAGATCTTGGTTGTTGACTTTGCAAAAATGTCTGAACTCGGGCGACATGGCGGTCAAGCACCAGGCAAATATGGCTTGGAACAAGTTGGTGTTCTCTGTCATGCCTGACTCGTCCACCACGGAGACAATGCGGTCCATGTTGACCGTGCCCATTGTGGTTGGGCTGGAGAAGCGCGGGAACGACAAGGCTGCTCAGTACCTGCGTCAATTTGCTCTAGACAGCTACTGCAACTTGCTCCACTATGCACTACGGCCAGCACTACCGCACGAGGAGTTGGATCCGGCCTGGGATCTCTATGTCGGACCTATTCTAACAAAGATGATCAAAGCTGGCAGCCGAGGGCAGCTCAACGCCTGTCGCGTACTACACGGACTTTTTCGGAGCAGGACTGGCGTCTGGAACATCAATGCTGCAATGGAGCCGGATGCCATCACGCCGGCCAATCTTCCAAGGCTTGACCCTCGATGGATACGATCCCGCCTTGGGAAGATCATCAAAGTACTGGAGCCAATGATCATTGCGGGCATGTGGTCGCCCGCGCAAAGCAACGAGCTGGTCGATGATACATGGCGTCTCATGTTGCAAGCAGTGACCGAGGCAGGAAGTCAAGAAGTCAAAGCATCCAACGAATTGAAGGAGGCAATTGCACAACTGGTCAACCTTTTCCGGCGTATCTGGAACTCCACGACCAAGGATCAACAGGACATGGAAGACTCCGTATGGGTTGCGCGGTATCGCCTACTGCTCGAAAGCACCGTGACATCAATAGGCGTTGGCCATTTCGGAGACGACATACTTTCCAGGACGAGCGCAGAGGAGCTGGAGGCCGCACCAACACCATCACATCGCAGTTCGAAGCACGCTGTATCCGCTCACGCGCCCTTTGCATTCTTGTTCGCACTTTACTATCAACCTCCCCGCGCGCTCCAAATGGGCCCCTTCTACGATGACTTTGTGGCCTGGTTCTTGTATCTTTTTTCGACAGCAAAGAGCTCTTCCGCTTCCACGCTAGGATTGCTCCATCGATCGACGCGATTCTGCGCAGGCTTGCAACAGGCTAGCGCCTCAGATCGGGTCGTCAGCATTGTCTGGCAAGGCGTCGCGGACAGAGCTATCGCAGTTCTTGACACCCCTTCAGCATCGAGCACCAGCCACGATACCAGCGTTCTGGGGCTGACGCTTCGCACTTCGCTCAACATACTTTCCGACGGACTGGCCCTCACGGATGCGACCTCCGACTGCCTAGCAAGAGCTCGTGAGCTTCTCGAGGCCGCTTGCAGATCAGCCAAGCATCACGCAGGGAACGGAGGCGTGGCCTTGGGTGTGATGGAGCCGCTGGCCAAGTCTTTGATTCAGACACTCGACGATCTGCCTGTGCCGACACTGTTGCACATTGCAGCAGGTCTCTTGGATCATAGCGTCTGGCCGCATAGTCGACAAGAGCTTGAGACGAGCAGAAAGGTACTGTGGGTCGTCAGTCTCGAACCCTCAAGAAACAGCTCGTTCGACCCATTTGATTGCGTGTATAAGGCAGTGGATCGGATCCTGGGACGAGCTTACCGTGAGGCTGGCACTGCATCTGGAGCTTCATCGAAGCTTTTGGACGATGCCTTCACCGCGCTCACCAAATTTCTGCGGCGCTGTCCCACGCAAATCTTGCCTTCGGCTCTATCCAACATCCAGCATGGACTTTCTGCGTGGATTGCGGATGCGCAGCGACTAGTCTATCCGATCACTGGAGCTGCAACCAACGCTGCCGCTGCTCATCGCGTTGACCGGCTTTGGTCGGAGGTGGCATTGCTATTGAAGAGCATGCCGAAGCAAGACAGTACGCTCCTAAAAGCAGTCGACCAACTGATGGTCTCTGCATTGTCCAGCCCGAGCAAGGTTATTGTCAACAACGCGATACTCTTTTGGAACTCGTCCTTCGGTAGTGGATCAGCCTTGGAATATCCTCCTAATCTGGCGGCTATTCTCCGTGCCAGGAGTCTCCAAGCGGATCTCTCTCTCCCTGGTCTCCCACAAGAGCAGGCTGATTCGGAGGTAGCATCGCTCCCAGTGTTTGCGGAATCGCAGTTGGCAAGCGTTCCGACATCTCGATTCGAGTTTTCGCCGGCGCCTCGCTCCACCCCTCGTCTGATTCGAAACCAGTCTCCTGAGAACTTCTTGATCAAGCAGCATCTCGCCGTGCATGGACTTCCACACGATGCCGCAGCGATGTTGGGAGGCTCTTCCACCCGATCAACATCCGCCAAGGCGAAGGCCGCTCCCAAACTTCGCCATGACGATTCTCAGATCCAGTTCGCTCCCATCGACTCTTCGCCCGTCTCGTATAACAGCGAAGAATCGCAGGTCTTGACCGAACATCAAAAGGAGGTCAAGGAGAGGCAGCGTGGCGACGCGCAAATGTTTCCAGGAATGTCCTCCAGTCCCGCCATGAAGTCCAGTGCTGCACGCAAGAACATTGCGAAGAAATTGAACTTCAATTCCGGCCTTCCGCACGCAGAGAACGAGAATGATGAAGGGACGCCGACAGGGCCAGCGGACGCGAATCCAATGAGCGACGATCTTCCCTCATCACCCACTCCTCGCGCTACTGCAGTCGTCGATACCAACGCGCAGATCGACGATGATGACGAAGACGCCTATGACACGGACTGTGATCCCCCCTCGTCGCCTCCACGAGACGATGATAGCAGACAACAGGTCCAACCGCGGGTCGTGGAGCAGGCAGAAGCTGAAGAGGAGGAGGGTGACAACGAGATATCCGGCCATGCTGATTCGGCGACAGAAACCTCAGCTGCGGTCTTGGGCTCGGATTTGCCATCGGATACAGCGCTGCCAGCGGATCAACTTCGACGAGAAGCTGCAGCTGCAGTTGACGAGACTACTGTTGTGGAAAGCTCTCCCCAAAAGGCCACCGAGGAGGCGTCTGAGCCTGCCGGCTCTTTCGAAAGCCCGAAGGATACTCCGCCGACTCCGTCCAGAATCGAAGATTCCATGATTCAACGCTCCGAAGATGACACACCCGACCTTGTCATTGGGAGCACTCCACAGAGTCACGGGGAGAGCAAAAAACGGAAGCGCAGTGCCGAGAAGGCCACTTCGGCAAAGAAACAGAAACAGTCGCCATTCAAGTCATTCTGGACTGGTCTTTTGAGCCGAAGTCAGGAAGTTGACAACGACGACGATATCGAGGATGAAATCGTTGTCGCAAGTAGCCAAGTGGTGCGGTCTCCGCAGCCGAGTCCCGAGAAGAAGACCAAGCCATACTCTCCACAGGTGGTCGTCACGATGAACAGACAGAGTTCCGCACACAAGAAGGGCACTGAAGACGCCCAGCCCTCTCAAAGCAAGCGGGCCAAGAAGGCGAGGAAGGCCGAGAGCAAGGAACCATTGAAGACCACCGAAGCAGAGTCTGTGTCGGGTGTTAAGCGACGAGCTTCAGCTATGAGCTCAGGCAGCGTCGACGAGACGGTCGACTCCAGCATCAGCCGTGTGGAGGAAACCCCTGCTCCCGGCAAGTCGCGTAAGAAGCGCAAGTCGAGAGCAGGCCGACAATCGCAGGGAGAAGCATCAGCACTTCGAACTCGCTCCGGCGATTCGCAAAGCCAATCCCAAACAGTGCAACAGCCCGATGAGGACAGCGACCACGAGGCTGCCAGTCCAGAGAAGCAGCTGACGCAGGAGCACTCAGCGGCCGTACGTGGTAAGAAAGTCGTACAGCCAGCCAGTATCCTTGGCCGTCTGCGAGGTGTGTTGGCGGACTGCAAGAAGATGATCATTGGCAAGCCGGAGGATGAGAGGGAATTCGACGATGTGCTGTATGAGATCCGGAAGGAGATCTTCGAGGCAGAAAGGCGTGGTCGAGATACTTGAAGTGGGTTCGTGAGAGGACTCCATTGCTTGATTGCTCATATCTGTAGAGTGGGAGAGAACATTGTATGTAGCACATTGCTTGAGCTCAGGTTTAGCATGAATGTATAGGACTGTTGGAATGATAACGCTTGGTCCTGCTCGTGTGAGTGAGACCGGAAGCCCGTGCAACGGTGGCCGCGCCTCAATTTGTACGTCCTGGTGAACGCCGCAGTCGAGATGGCTCAGATGTGCCCTGGAAGGATGGAAGTGAAGTCAAGTTTCGATCGCCGACCTTGCAAGTCAGGGATGTATTCGCGTCAAATATTGATGGCAATTGGCTGGCCCGTTCAAAGACTTTCCAGGTTTCCATTCAAAGCGGGGGCCAAGCTATGAAAGCTCCCCAGCTCTCTCCCTTACATCATGTTTCAGGTCGTGACATTGTTATCCTCGATCAACACACAATTCATCCTGTCTCCTCACTACTTTACAAACGAGAACATATCGCAATCATGGGTGAGTGTACCCCAAGAACGATACACCATTAGCATTCAACTGACTTCATCATCAGATCGTCCAAATAAGCCCTCCGCCCTTTCGCCCTCGACGACCGGTCCTCAACCCTCTGTCCACGCCGACAAGGGCAGAGTGATCGCTGTACTACCGACCGGCGACTCTGTTGAGGTCCTCCTCTACGGTGCATCTGTGATCAGCTGGAAGACGAATGGAAAAGAGAGGCTTTGGCTTAGCACCGCCGCGAAGTTAGATGGCAGCAAGCCAGTGAGAGGTGGAATTCCAGTGGTGTTCCCAGTACGTGAAAATGGCAAGAGACGAAGGCAGCCGGAGGGACATGACTGATGACAAGAATAGGCCTTCGGACCTCCGCCGAAGGACCACGCTACAGGTGCTCTCCCTCAACATGGCTTCGCTCGCAACTCGACCTGGGAGTATCTAGGCAAGTCCTCCTCTGAGTCCGGCTCTCTGGCCAAGGGCGGCGACGACAGCGTGAAGCTCGACTTCGGTCTATCACACAACAACCTCAGCGAAGAGCACAAGAAGGCATGGCCGTACGAGTTCGCACTCGTCTATAGCGTCACGCTGTCCAAGGATGGGAGACTGCAGACCATGTTGAACGTGAGCAACTCGGGCAAGGAGAGCTTCGAGTTTCAATTCTTGCTGCACTCGTACTTTTTGATCAACGTGAGTGGTGTACAATTCTTCGAGTGCAAGTCTATACAATGAGCTTACAGGCGATCAGGACATCACACGCACTCAAATTACCGGCCTCGGAAGCGAAACCTACATCGACAAGATGCTTAATGCCACCGAGCACAAGCAGTCCCCGGCCAACATCTCCATCACCGGCGAAGTCGACCGCGTCTACAAGGGCATCAAGCAGGACACGACCTCCGTGGTGGAAGACGGCAAGCCGCACCTTGACGTCATCCGCGACAACCTCGCCGACACAGTGGTGTGGAACCCATGGATCGAAAAGTCGAAAGGAATGAGCGACTTCGAGCCAAAGGATGGCTACAAAACCATGGTGTGCGTGGAAGTGGGCACTGTCGATGGGTGGCAGAAACTGGAGTCTGGTGACACGTTCGAGGCGGGCCAGATTCTCAAGGCGTATTGACTCTCGCCCGACGAAAAGGCGGTGCTGTGATGAGGGATAGATTGGGATGAATTACGAGTGTCATGCACTGGGTCAACGATAGATTTACGAGCAAAAAGAGCCTTGGATGAGGAGGCATGAAAGGTAGACAGAAATTTTGCAGTGATTATTCTGTTGATCGCATGATACATCTTCTGAACTCAAGGAAGCAATTTGCATCCAAACTCCTGTGCCTTTCGCCTCCGTTGTGGGCGCGGCATACCATAGCCCTTCTTTGCACCCTATAACGCCTTTCTTGACCATTTGCCCAAGTCATTGCCATCGTCCAGACGGCCCATAATCTAACAGAGGAGATGGTATGAAACAGACTCTTACCTCCCGCCCGGTGTCTGATGTCTTCCTGATCTGCCATGAAGCTCATTCCGCGTTCATCTCTCTCAACCTCGTTGCTTCATTGGTATCCATGCGGCCCCATCACAAACTGCCCATTGTTGTTGTCAAAGTATGGATGGTGCACCGCCTGCTTCGCGCTCATACGTCCAGCCGGATCGAACACCAGTAAGCTCTCAAGCAGAATCAGACCCTCATCGCCCAAGATCTTGACACCCTCAGCATTGACCATCTCCTCATCTTGCTTGCGCTCCCACTTGGGGAAGGACGACTTGAAATCAGGGAACGACGTAACACCCGGCCAGTCCTGCTCGTTCGGTGTACCAAGGATGCGAAAGATCTTGAAGATTTCATCGATCTCCGAGTCGCCGGGAAACAGAGGTTTGCGAGTCGCCATCTCCGCGAAGATGCACCCAATCGACCACATGTCCACGCCTGTGCTGTACTGCCGACCTCCGAGAAGGATTTCAGGCGCGCGATACCACAGCGTGACGACTTCGTGGGTGTATGTGCGGAGAGGAACGCCAAAAGCGCGAGCGAGACCGAAGTCGCCGATTTTGAGGTTGCCGTCGCGGTCGATGAGGAGGTTTTGGGGTTTGAGATCACGGTGGAGGACGCGGTGGGAGTGGCAGTAGCGGATGCCTTGGAGGAGCTGGAGTGTGAATTTGCGGACCTTTCCGTCGTCAGTATGTGTGTTATGGCCGCATCTCTCCCGCTGCAAATCATACCATTTGTGCTCCCAACCCGAGATGTCCTGTTGCCTCCAACACACCTTCCGGCAACGGCTTGCCGCGACCACCCTGGCTCACCGGCAGCGACTCCATGTACTTCTTCAGATCCAGATCGAGAAACTCCATGACGAGGTACAGCTTGTGGCCGTCGGCGTGAACGATGTTGAGCAGGCGCAGTACATTCGGGTGTTGCATCTCCTTGAGCAGACTGATCTCGCGAATGGCCGTGGACGGAACGCCTTCATCCTCCGCTTCGAGACGGATCTTCTTCAGCGCGACGATGCGTTTCTCCGGTGTGCTGAGGTCGCGCGCTTTGTAGACGACTCCGTAGGTGCCCTCGCCGACCTTTTCCATCTTCTGGCTGTGGAGGGGTCGTGTGTCAGTATTTGTCTCGTCTGATATGGCATGGGCTCCTGAGCGACTTACTAGTTCTCCATGCTGGGCGACGGTTTCCTGTGGGAGGTGGTGGTTATTAGAAGAGATGTTTCGAAGAGTCCATCCACAAGAAGAGAGAGTAGTTGTTTGGCAAGAGAATTGGACTTTGTTGACCAAACAGACCGGGATCTCTGCGTTTCGCGAACCCCACCGCACGTGGGCGTGGCGCGCCAGACCAGACCTCACTTCACTTTAAATTGACGCGTGTCTGACACGAAAGACTCTACATCATTTCATTACTCTTGGACATGGACTCGGTCGGAGATGGTGGGCGAGAAAGGACACCTCGCACCGACGCAATAATGGCAAGTTCAATGTTTTCAATGGTTATGATTTCGCTTGTCAACGGAGATGCTGCATTGGTGCTACCTCAGGTACAGCTAAGGTAATAAGACATGCTATTAGTCTTATAGGTAAATTAGCAAGGCATGCCAGATGATTCTACTGTCAGGTCGGCAAGTTTTGTCAGGTATGTAATTTGTGCAGGGCACCTTAGAAGACAGATAAGCCAACAGACGTACCATCAAGCGCACAAACTCCGGTGCAGGCAAGTTAGCAAAGCCATGTTCGCGAGACAACTCAGTGAAGGTAGAGAGCAGCAGAGATAATCGTATGCTTCGTTGCTCGTAAGATGTACATATATGTTACATAAGGTCCCGGACCGATATCCTCTTCTCGGTCCACGCATAAACAAATCAATGCAGGTATACTAAGTACGATGATTGACTAAAGCAATCAATCGAAAACCCAGCCCGTTCGACCTCGTAACATGATCATATCACCTATTCATCGACCATCTCTCTTTCACACGGACCGTCTCGGGTCACTTTGCGACTCGTCCACTTCAGTACGCGGCGATGTTGCAGTTCGGCTGCTTGGGCGCCGTCTTATGGTAGACCTTATTGTAAACATTGTTGCCGTTGTTTGCGTTCTGGATCGGCGGTGGCTGCAGTGGACCACCGGTCATGTTGGGGTAGAAGTTCTGGCTAATGTAGTCGTTGGGGCAGCCGAGAGTGGTGCCGTCGAGACCGATGTCGGTAAGCTTTCCAAGCGCCCACGTGAGGCTAGCCTGCAGCCCACGGCTTTGTCCCGCAATGGCCAGAGGTGTGATGGAGTTGAGACCCATGAAAATGTTGCAGAGCAGCGTTGTGGCGTTCAGATTCGGCGTTCCAACCTGCGCGAAAGGCATGGCGACAGGATTGGCTGGGTAGATGCGAGTGAAGCCATCGGTCAGAGCCTCCACAGCGCCGTAGGGAGTGGCACGGCGGTACCAGTTCTCGGGCCAGCGCTCTGGAACGTACATGTAATCGCCAGTATCCGGTTGGTACTTGGCGCCGACGATTGTGGAAATAGATTCGTAGTTGGCCACGCCACCCTTGCCGTATGTACCGTTGGAGAAGTACTCAGGGTAGAAGTTGAAGGCGACGACCGACACAATCGAAGGGAATGGGAAGTAGTAGAGGTATGGGTCTGGTGCGTGGTCAGCTGCATCCTTCACGGTGATGTTGCATGATGGGATCACTTACTGTAGTTCTTGGAGAAGTCGGCGTTGGCGCTGTAATGTCTTCGCATGACATCGTAGCTGAACTCCTTGTTGGGATCTTGCTTGACCAATTCGACGTTCTGCTTGAAAATCCGAGATGAAATGTGGTGATTATCGCCGCAGCCATTGTAGAAGTCCTCCTTGTTGGGAGAGATGTCGGCCTCGACGGTGGAGTGACGGTTCAAACCACCGACGCTGTTCGGTCCGGAGCCCAGATACCATGATTGGGTCTCGATATCGCCGTCCGACAAAACAGCGAAGACAGCGAGGACCGTTGCAAGGTCTGCTCCCATATTGAAGCCGCGTGAGACGGCCTCGATAACCTGGCTTGACGTGACGTGGCCGTTACGGGGCAAGTAACCATAGTTGGCGAGCAGGTTTAATCCGGGGCCTTCGTTATCAGTTAGTCACCGCCGATTGATGCCCAACATCGATGCGCAAACTCACAAGGACCTCTGCTGTCATTTGGACCAGGCTCCATGAATTCATAGCCCGGCTCGGGTCGTTTGTTGTCGGGATTTATTGACGATGCAACGGAACCAAGAAGTCCGGAGACATCATCGAGGAGACCGCCGACCGTGGGCAAACCCAGCTTTTGTCCCGAGTTGGCGCCTGTAAGCATTTGGGGGAGTGCCAAAGCCAAGGTCGGCAGAGCCAGCCCCGAGAAAGTGGTCTTCATGGTGTGTGGAGAGAAGATCGATGGTAGTGGAGATTGGTTCGGAGGCGATGAATGATAACAGAGATGTTGCTCGAGGAGGAAGAAGTAGAGGAGCACATCGGCTTACCTTTATACATACGCCACCGGCCTGCGTCCTTCGACGGTGCAGCGTGATGTTCGCTTTCCCGGTAGCGTCGCCACGCATCATCGTCGATAGATGTGCAGTCTTCCTTTCGAAGTGGGAATATGCGAGCTCACCGGACGTGGATCCGCTGAATGTCCGAAATGTTGAATGTAGAGATCGCCGGAAGATTAGGCTTTGCAGTGTAATGGCTGAATCGGTGTTAGCTGTAGGTCGATCATGCTTAAACGCAAGTGCATAAAGAACGCTAACTCGGCCGCTCAAGCTTTCCTGTCCCGATATGACGCTTTGTTGACGACGCTGAACGGTCTGAGCGGTGATGAATGAGCACCCAGATATCGTGTACAGCATGTCTGTTGCGATAGGACCCGTCTACGCAAGTTCGCGCGAGAACAGTTGTCATGACGGCCATCCAGTCCATGAATAACAGATCAAGGGGTGGAACGCTCGCAGAGATGAGCATCACATGAAGAGTCCGAAGCTGAGGACAGCATGTGGAGCCTGTCCAGATGGCCCTATGTGTACGCAAGATTGCCTCTGGACTTGCACCAATGATAATGTTTCCGACAACTTGACAGATGTAGATGAATCGCGGTCAGAGTCCGCAAGGCGCTCCGCACTCATCGTGTCTGGCTCGCGAGAGCCATGAACGGACCTTAACACCGTTCACAGTGGTTGGTGGATGCATTCGTCGGACGCACATCATCATTGCAGAGCCGCCACAAATTTTGGCCCGTTCTCCACGGATTGCCGATCTGCGCAGCGCACATGTGAAGCGCGACCGCCGAGACGAATGATGTTTGGCCCCGATGTAAGCGAGGCATCGTCACCTGCGTCTTGGTGATAATAGTGTCCTCACCAGAGTCATGTCGTATGTGCTGGCACGGCTGAAAGCGACATCGTGAACCCTTCATTCTGCGGTTGACTGAAGTCAATCCGTCCTCCACGGGGCCATGGAGAGGGAATGCCTGCATTGGGGAAGCAGCAAAAATGCAGGGTAAAATTGATAGACAAATTCTCAAACAACGTTTTGTGCGCGCGTGGTGCACACATGCGGACCAAGGTTACCCTACCATCCCTGTCGTCTCCCGTCCAAGCAGGGTCCACGGCGCGGTATGGCATCAATTGATGGGATTCTGCATGCATCGATCCATTGCGATTGGGAAGAAGGGACTGTATCTTGTCCTGCAGGGCTTGCATGTATCGATGCTCGATGCCGTAGGCGAAAGATATACCCTCGAGCATGATTCAAGATCATTTCGTTGAACGGCAAATCCGTGCGCTGGAAGGATGAGAAGGAGCAGGGCGCCTGCTGCGTGAATCAGCAGCCCACAGCGGAAGATAACAGCAAATTGAGATTTCAATGAGCGATGGCGAAACTCGAATGGAACCAGAGCTCACGAACAAGTTGCGACGTTTGCTTTTCCCACGTCAGCCTTGTCCCAGCACACAGCGCCCAGCAAATAGCATAGCGCGAGCCGAGAAACCTTGTGATCTTGCGAATGTCCTTGTCGCCATGTGAGAACTCGATGGCCGTGCGATGCGTGACGAGCCGCGTGCTTGCAGTCGGATCAGTCTGTGCCAAGTCCTCCGTAGCTGCGTGAGGTCATTTGCTCAACGATCGCATGAGGATACCGGACCCCACTATGCGAAGGACCATCGCGAAGGTTTACCTCTTGCGACCCCACAGGCCGTCCCACAGAGATCCACAGGACGATCAGAGGTGGTTGCGGTGAAGGGGCTGAATCGTTGTTGCAGAGCGGAGTGGCGACGGCCCAAACGCGCTGCCCAGGGGAGAAGAGTGTAGATAGAGTTGAGTCTAGGGACGGGCCGGACGGTACCGCTAAGCCGACCGCCGAGCCTCACAATGCTCCGACGTCATCACGCGCTGGGAAGTGCTGCTTCCGTGCGATTGCTGATCAACACCCCACTGATGAGAAACATCAGAAGTCAACGATATGCTCAGCCATGGCACCGAGTAGAGGAAAAGGCAAAGATCGGGCCAGATCTACCCCGGCTCGACGATCCGCGCGCTCCCGTGGCGGTCATAACGACATTCCCGATGTCTTCCAGTCCATGTTGGCCGAGGCTGACGTTGAGAGCTACCCAGACGACGTCAGTCCGCCCACGAAGAGACGAAGGATCGCGCAGGAGAGGAGTCCCAAGCAGGCGCCGAAGCCTGCAAAGAAAGAGGTCGCGAGCGAGCCCAGGACTGAAGCCAGCCATGTCAAGCAACCGCAGACTGTCGAGGATTCCTCCGAATCTGAAGTCAGTGACTTTCAATTCGAAGATGTCGACCTCGACCAAGCAGAGGAGCACTCCAGCTCTCCCGAAGCAGACGGCATCGAGGATCTTGCCATCTCCATCAAGCCAGAGGACATCTCACAGCAATCGCGCCAAACGAATCGGAGGAAGCCTGCGACGTTTGCGGAGAAAGCTCACCGGCTGATAGTTCACAAGCTACACGTCCTTTGTCTTTTAGGGCACATCAAGTGTCTGAACGCATGGTGCAACAACGCCGTCGTACAGCGTCATCTACGTCCTCTACTCACTTCCAAGACCATATCATACCTGAATCCTAAGGCGGAATTTTCCCAGTTCCAGCGCAACAGATCATTTGTCGACGGACTACAACAGGCCATTGATTCGTTCACAGCAGAATTCCGGGTGACTGCTGAAGGACTCAGCAAGCCACACTGGATTGTGGAAGAAGATGCTGATACTGTGGGAGAATATGCCGAGCCCATGGATAGATCTGATTTCATACGAGCTGCTAAGACTATGGAGGGTTCTCAAGACACCGGCAATCAGCTCTTCTGTGCTTTGCTTCGTGCGGTCGGAGTCCAAACTCGACTAGTCTGCTCGCTCCAGCCACTGCCTTTCGGCAGTGTACCCAAAGGTGCAACGCCACGAAAACCCGTCAGACAACGAGTGTTTGCGACGGCATCGAACACCGATCATTCTGCTAGCGATGCCGAAGATAGTGCTTTGAATGGGTCTGGAAGCAGAGGCAAAATCCCATCTGTGCGGAGGCGGCTGGGAAGGCCTGCATTTGCTTCAAAGTCGGGCGCAGCCCCAGTGACAAAGCGGGAGAAGCCGGTGCAGAAGCTCTCATATCCAGTATACTGGATTGAAGCATTCAACAAGGCGCAGCAGAAGTGGCTAACAGTGGATCCAATTGTCACCCACACCGTCAATAAAGCCTTCAAGCTGGAACCACCGTCTTCCTACGACTTGAACCAGCTTACGTACGCCATTGCTTTTGAGGATAGCGGCGTGGCTCGCGATGTCACGAAACGCTATGCCAAGGCATACAATGCAAAGACTCGCCGGTTTCGAGTGGAGTCGTCGCATGAAGGCGCAAAGTGGTTCAAAAAGGCTATGCGCATCTTTCGCCGGCGTGGTGGACTGCTCGATAGAGATCAGGTCGAGGATGCCGAATTAGCACAAAAAGAGGCCCGCGAAGGTATGCCTGCGAATGTACTGGATTTTAAGGACCATCCGTACTACGCCCTGGAACGACACCTGAAACGCAACGAGGTAATCCATCCCATGCGCGAGGTCGGCAAAGTGAATGCTGGAACTGCTGCAAAGCCGAGAATGGAGTCGGTGTATCGAAGACAAGATCTGCTGAGCTGCAAGAGCGCTGACAAGTGGTATCGCTCCGGTCGGGAAGTCAAAGAAGGCGAGCAGCCTCTGAAGCATGTTCCTGCGCGCTCCAGACGACAACGGTCAGTCGACGACGAGGATCCTGATGGCGACGGACCTGCGAGTACCACAGCTCTCTACGCGCCGCATCAAACGCAGCTTTATATTCCGCCACCTATCGAAAGAGGCAGAGTACCGAGGAATGCGTATGGAAATCTAGACATATACGTTCCATCCATGGTACCGTACGGAGGCACACACATTCGCCATCGCTTAGCCAAAGACGCCGCTCGGCTGCTCAAGATAGACTATGCTGAAGCTGTGACCGGATTCCAATTCAAGGGTCGCCATGGCACAGCCATCGTGGAAGGAATAGTCGTGGCTCAACAGTTCGCCGATGCTGTGCAGGCAGTAATCGATGGCTTCGAGGACGCTCAAGTAGAAGAGGAGTCTCGTGCGCGCAGTCTGGTGGCTTTGCGGCAGTGGAAACGCTTCTTGGTGGGTCTGCGGATTGCGGAGCGAGTCAGTGCGTACGGCGATGGCAAAGACGATGAACAGAGAGAGCTTGACGATTTGAACGTTGGTGAGGTGGTGGATGACCGTAATATCCAGCCTGGAGGGTTCTTTCCAGGAGCAGCTGAGGAGGATGTCTTGCCCACAGCTGGGCAGTTCTCAATGAAAGAATTGAATGTGAAGCCCAAAGCTGCACGACAGAAGCGCAGGGTCGTCGATGAAGACAGCGAGGACGACGGAAGCCTTGTTACTGACCACGACACTGAGCCGACTAGCTATGGTGAAAGATCAGCAAGACGCACCTCGGAACATGAAGACGACCAGGAAGGAGGACTTTTCGCCGAGCATACTGGAGACCAGGGTTTAGGTGGTGGTTTCCTACCCGACGCGGATGGTCCTAAGCACGAGGATGGAATCACTTCCGCGCAGCATACTGGACCCGTAGAAGACGAGGACGGGCAAGGCGGTGGGTTCATCATTGACAGCACCGACGAGCAGAGATCAGTCGGCGGTTCTCTCCCGGATGCAGACGTGGGCAACCACAAGAGCCCGTACTCCACCAATGCGGATTTTGACCACGCATTTGAGGATGACCAGGGCGGGGGATTTCTTCTAGAAGAAGACGTCGACGCTGACGGTTTCAGCGACAATGATGTGTCCGCGACCTCGAAGGGCCTCTCGTCCGCGACTTCCTCACGCATAGCGCCTCCCTACAGCGGTTCTCGGCCTGCGGAGAAAAGACATGTTGTTCAACTCGCTCTGAACGGCAAAAACAACGACGAAGCTACGGATGAAAATGCCGATGAGGCAGCAGCCAGTCGCAGCGACGCAGACTCTCTGCCATCTCGTGATTCCGAAGACGACGAACTTGAGCCGGACTGGTTGGAAAGCGACTGACATGTGATAGAAGCAACAAAGCATGCCTATTGGCCTACTCAGCTGTTCACCTTGCTCACACATGTGCCATTTCACTATGACAACGCTGTCGGCCGCTTTTGGTGCTCCACCGCCTTAGATGTCAGAGGCAAGGTGAATTTTGGCGGCTCTTCAGCTGCTAAAGCATGCATGTGATAGAGATATCATGACGCTGCTGCCTCACCACAAATGGTACAAGTATCTGACTTATTTTTTCTCATTGCTTACCGACAAACACCTTTGTATCACCTACAACAAACATCGATCCCCTCCGCTATCATGGCGTACCTCTTCCGCACCTACTCGGACCAGTCCAATGGCTTCAACGACCGCTTCGAATTCAAGCCCGCCTCCGCAATCTTCGGCCCAGCACCAGACATGACCCTCGAAGCGCAGCTCATCATCGCACTCTCCGGCAAGCTGATTTCTCCGCACAACCCCTACATCTTCTGGACTATCTCACTGCACCTCGCGCTCCAACTCGCCCACAAGCGGCAGGCGGCAGGCGAAACGAACATCCGAATCGCTTTTCTCGATGTCAAAGCTTCCCGAACGCTGACTGGTGGACTTCTCCAAGTCGAGTCCGTTGCTTCATTCGCGGCAAAGCTGAGCCTCCCTCTCAAGAAAGACAGAGATGGTACACCTCGCGGGCTCGTCGAGTTCGTGACTATGGACTGCGTGGTGATGAAGGGCGACTCCCGGACCGCCAGCTTCGACATCTTGCTCGGCAACGGACTGTACAAGCTGTATCCCTCACTCGAACAAGCGGCCAGCATGCGCTCCGGCTCAGGCTTCAACCTCGAGCTGAGACTGTTGCAGCAGCTCTACTACGATCCAGGTCGCAAGTGGTCCCTCATCCGTACGAAGATTGCACTGGCAGCAAAGATCGCATCTACGTTCATCGCGAAGGACGCAACTCACAGCAAGGTCTCGAATCAAGTTCTAGGATTCCTCCTCTCGCTGCAAAGCAGAGATCTCGACGACCAGAAAGCACTACGAGCGTGGTTGAAGACGAACACCAAGGCCGAGGTCATCGACCTCACCGAAACCTCCGACATGAAAATCATCGACATCACCTACGGCTCCGACTTCGACATCAGCAACCCCGAGACGGACACTATTCGCTCCACTTCCGCCATCCTCAAGGGCCGCACCGTCCTCGACAGCGTCCTCAGCATGTCCACTGCGATCTCAGAGCGTGAGATCCGCACCGAAATCGAGCTGTGGCACAAGCAACGCGAAGAGAATTACACCGCGCACAGGGCGAGCAAGCCGCTGCGCGGACAGCGGGGCTTTCGTCGTGGTGCGAAGGTGTTTCCGGATCATGCTCGTCAGCCGAGAGAGTTCTCGGCGAGGAAGCCGAGGACGGAGGTCTACAAGCAGAGGAGGGAGCGGAGATACTAGAATTTTCGACGACGGTTCTGGCTTGGTACCGGTGATTGGAGCTGGACACTGGATCATGGGCATAGGAACTGAGTCGGCAATGAGAAGAGAAGAGTCGCGAATTGATTACAGCCGGCGTGTTTTGGTTCGTGTCTTCAGGATGAGGAGGGTTTCGAAATGACATGATTCGCAGTGCCACAAGACGCATTTCAGATCCAGGGGCTCCGAGAATGAGCATTTCTAAAGACGACACGAACGGGGACAGATGGCTGCTTCGACAGCAGGTCGCAGCGGTGAAACATCGCAAACGCATATCACAACGGAGGAGAGTGAGCAATGGATTTTGCTTGTCAACAAGGCATGGAACATCATCTGCCTTATGGTAGGTCTCCATAACAGGCATGAAATCAGACATCAAACCACATTGAAATAACTGAGTGATGTTGATAGTAAACAATGTTCTCATTCTCGCTTTTCAACCATCCACTCAATCTAAAGATAGATCTGATCTACACGCCTTTTCCGCGGCAATAACATTATCTCGATCCAATAATCCCATTCGACCTCCACATGCGACTCTCCCTCCCCACTAAGCATTATTCTGCACAATCTCCAAAATCACATCCCTCGCCTCCTCAACCCCAGCCTTCGATCCCACAATCTCAATCGCCTCGCCCGACTGCTGATCTCTCGGAACCTGAATCTTCGTCCCCGTCTTCTTGCGAATGCGGTTGATCTCACTGCCGCCAGGCCCAATGACATGTCGGTACGCGCGAGGGTCGGGGAGGATGAGGAAGCCGATGGTGTCCTGCCTCTGGGCCTCCTCCAGTGCCTTTTCAAGCTTAGCGCGGGCGCCGGCCACGGCTTCAGGGCTGGCGCCGGAGAGAGTCCAGGGAATGTCGCCTTCTTCGGTGGAGGAGTTGAGGTCGTGCGATTCCCAGGAGTGGCTGCTGGAGCCGGGCTCGTCGGTGATGAGAGGCATGGAGCCACCGTTGGTACGAGTAGGGGTAGGAGCGGTCGTCTTTGGTGGAGGGCGCTGGCCGTCGTGGTCGACGGTGACTTTGTGGTCGTTGCGCAGACGGCGGAAGAATTGGCCGTTGTCGGCGATGACGTGGTGGAAGCGGCGGGGGATGGAGACGGTTTCGCCCTCGAGGTCCTTGGTGAGCTCGATGATGTGTGCTTTGGCCTTCTCGACGTTCTCGGCCTGACCCTGAATGCGGACCGGGCCAGTTTCGGTCTGGCGAGGGACGTTGATCTGGACGCCGAATTGCTGCTCGAGATTACGGCGAGTCTCGCCTCCTCGGCCGATGAGTAGGCGGTGCTTCTCTGGCTTGACTTCGATGTTCTCGGTGGTCTGCGATTCTTGGTCCTTGACGAGCGCTTCGATGGCAGAACAGATCTTGTCGACGACAGATTTCTGGCCCTCCACACGGATGGTGTTCCCCTCAGCGTCAGTTTTCGGGAAGCGGATCATGCGGTTGTGAAGGCGCTGCTCCTCTGGGCCGCCAGCTTGGATGATGATGTTTCGCAGGTTCGAGCCTGTGACTATATTAGTACAGCAACACAACCTCAGTTCGATTTCAGACTTACCTCCAGATCCGATGATGAGGCGGTGGTGCTTCCGTTCAACCTCGAGATTGCGTGTGATGGTGTTGTCAAACACCTTGGCCTTTTCCTCAATCATCTTCTTGGCATCCTCAACAGCCTTCTTGGAGCCCTTGATCTTGATCTCGGCACGACCGTTCTCGCTGGCAGCGTCACGGGCGCTGGGAACATCGACCTGGGCGCCAGTTTCGAGACGCAGGGCCTCCATCTCCTTGCCTCCAGATCCGATCAACGACGGCAGCTGGTTCTGTGCAACAGACACGGTAGCAGTGTGTGAGTTGTCCTTGACGTATTGGAGCAGACTCAGAAGCTCGTCACGACACTGGTCGGCACCCCTGCTCGGACCCTTGATGATGACCTCGTTTGGTTGCTGCTGGTCCTTGCGGCGCGAGCCGGTCTCATCGCCATCATCATCGTTGCCCTGCTTGTTGCGAGGGAAGTTTACGCGGACATTGTATCGGTCTTGCAGACGGTTGACCTGGGCGCCTTGAGCCCCAATGAGCTCTCTGTGATATTGTGCTGGAATGTTGAGGTGGTGAGTGGTCTCGTCCTCAAGCTTCTTCGCCAGCTCCAAGATGTGCTTCTTGCAGGCGTTAGCCTTGGCCTCTGGACCCTTGATCTCGCATTTTCCGTCGTTCAGCTGAATGTCGACATCGAACTCCTCGCGGAGACGGTTGATGTTCTCGCCCTTGCGTCCGATGAGGTGGTTTGCGTGTTGTTGCGGGAAGTCGAATGTCAGTGTGAAGCCACGCTCAAGTTCGTCCTGCTTCTCCTGCTCAATGAAGGCCAGCAGGCTCTGCATGAGCGTGTCGACGGAATCCTGAGGACCGCGCAGACCAACAGTTGGAGCTGGGTTGCGTCTTTGCGCGGCTTGGCGAGGCCCACCGAAGCTGACTTGGGTTGGGATCTGGCCCTCGCCCAGCGACTGGTGGTGACGGTCAACGTGGCGACGAATCTTGTCGTGGAACTTCACAGGAGCGTCGACCTCGCGAGAAGTGATCTCAGCGTTACCGCTCAGCATTCCGAGAATGTGTTTCTGGGCTTGCTGAAGCGCCTGTTGGAACGCCTGCACCTCGGACTGCTGCGGTGGCTGTCTTGGGAGCTGGTAGTCAGGCGATGCTGCGCGGTCTTCGTAGACAAGGAGAATTGGCGACTCGTCGAATTCGTCGGGAATGACGACACGGACACCATAGTCGTCGCGGATTTGTCGAGCGGCCTGGTCGCGGATGTGGGCGTGATAGAACGGATCGACATTGACTGGCTGGAATCGGCTTGGTGGGTGACCTCCGACCAGACTCATGATATCGGCACGAGCCTTCATGGCGGTCTTGTTGTCCGGAGCGTAGATGTTCCAAGCGCCTGTGGTGTCCGGAACGATGCTAGCGTTGTGCGCACGCTCGATCTCTTGAATGGCCTTGCGCTGCTGCAGGTAGCGAGTGACATCGCGGGCGTGGTTCTGAGCGCCTCGGGGAGCGTTGGCAAACTGACGGGAGATGTCCGCGCTGGCCATGGTCATGCTGGACGCCAAATCCATGATACGTTCTTTGGCCTCCTCAATACGATCAGAGGGCCCA
This sequence comes from Zymoseptoria ardabiliae STIR04_1.1.2, assembly GCA_000223765.2. Classification (NCBI taxonomy): domain Eukaryota; kingdom Fungi; phylum Ascomycota; class Dothideomycetes; order Mycosphaerellales; family Mycosphaerellaceae; genus Zymoseptoria; species Zymoseptoria ardabiliae. Next base: position 118,868 of record AFIV01000615.1, on the reverse strand, counting down.
ACGATGTAGAGAGTCTCGGAGTCGTCGTCGTCTGGAGGCAAGATCACAGAGCAGCCAGTGTCCTTGACGAACTCGTTGAGCGAGGTGCCCTTGTTGCCGAAGATGAATTGATGTCTGCCACGCTCGACTGCCATTTGCTCAAGCATTAGTTGCCTTTGCAATTGCTGGACCTGGCGGTCAATCTCCGCCCGGAGCTCAGCAACAGCCTGACGATCACCGGAGAGCGAGATAGGAAGTCCAGCCTGGGGAGCGAACGATGCTGGGTTCTGAGACGGTGCCTGCTGGCGCCAGTTGGTGTATTGTGGGATTTGCATCTTCGCATTTTGGCCAATTCGGGAGCCGGCGAGCTGCTGGTTCAAGAATGGGTAGTATTCGGCTGGAATGTGCTTCAGACGGGTGCTGGCCGTGGATGTATGCTCGTTGACGATCTTCTCGATATCCTGCTTCGCCATCTGGACAGCGAATGGGTCTCCCTCGATCTGAACATCGATTGTCGCATCCATATCATCATCTTCGAGAATTTCTGCCGCCTCTTGCTTTGAAATGTTGATCTTGGCACCGGTCTTCTTGGAGATGGCCTGGATCGTAGCACCCTGCTTGCCGACAATCTTGCCACGAACGCTCATTGGGATCGGGACCTTGAGGGTTTGCTAGAAAATGTTAGTCTGATTCGAATTTGCTCGTAAGAACACATTCTCACCTTAGCACAGAGCTGGTTCGCAACCTCTTTCAAGGCAATGCGAACAGCGTCCACAGGGCCGGAACCCTCAAACACAATGACACCGCCAGGTCCAGACTTCATTTCGATAGTGGCCTTAGATCGCTTGTTGATATCACGCAGGACCTCGGCCACCGGCTTCTTCAGCTGATTCCTTGGAGTCATCATCGAAGGGTGGAGCTGGATCTGCTCAGAGTAGCGGCCAGGGAGAGTCATCTGAGGAGTCGGACCACGCTGTGATTGAGCACCAGCGCTCGGTGTGACGATCCCAGACACGGGAGCGGACGCACGGGAAGATGCACGAGAGGCTGCAGCCGAACCATTGGTGTTGCCATTGGGCACGCCGTTGGCAGCCTTGCCCACGGCAGCAGGTTTCTTCGACCACATGCTCGGAGCAGCATTGGCCGGAGCCTTGGAGGCGCCAAGAGCAGGGAACAACTCCTCGGACTGAGTATCAAGAGCCGGCTTTTTCGGAGCGGCAGGCTGCTCACGCATCGGCTGCTTGCCTGCAGCTTTGCTCGACAGGGCTGCATCGGAAGACGGAGCAGATTCCGCGGGAATGCCAGATGGCGGCGGGTGGGCCACGAGGTCCTCGTCCGGCACCTCCTCCACGGTGGGGTTGTGCGTCTCTTCAGAGGCGTGCTTTTGCATCAGACGCTCGGCGGCGGAGAGGCCGTCGGCGCTGGAGCTGCCAACATTGGTGTCGGTAGCCATGGTTTCAGGAATCCAGAGGAAGAAAGCAATCGAAGTGCCGGGAAGACAGGAGTGGATTTGGTGATTCGTCTAGAGGCAGTTCATACGGAATCGGCGAGGTAGGATCGTGGATGTGGTGGATGACGGGAGCGTGCAGCGGTGTTGTGTGACCACCGGCGAGGTTGTGTGAGCTGATGGAGGATGAAGAAGAGGTGAGGTAAGAAAGTCAAAGAAAGTCGAGGTCGAGATCGACTCGAGAATATGGCGGGTCCAAGCTCCGAATTCAGGGTTTAATGGTTGTTCAGGGCAGGTTCCTGTTCACCCACATTTTCTTATGTCAGCGGATGGCGTTCATGCACGTCTCCTCGTGGCATATTGATTGTCTTGTGATTATAGCAATGCGTAGGAATTGTTCAACCGACAGCACGAGCAGTCCTAGCATACGATTCCGCCGCAGTTTGCTCATCAGAGAGGAACAATATACCCCCACGTATGCCTGTGGAAGATCGTAGAAGTTAGTTCAAGCCACCGTGGCTTCATTCACATGCGTGGTAATTCGACACGTGGAAAGCCGATCCTCCGAATAAAGGCCAAGTCTTGATACAAAGTCGCTCTTGATTCCCATGCATTGCCCATCCTATGTCCAAATCATTCGCCGGTACGAATCTATGCAATCGTTTCATGATCCAAGTTCACCTCGTGATCCATCCTCTTCCTCATCTGTACTTCTCCAAGAACTCCGCATGGAACTTCGTAATCCTCTTCACCCAATCCGTACCCGGCGCCAAGAACGTCGTCCTGAAGTGCAAAGTGCCCTCCTTCTGTCCGAATCCAGCACCCGGAACGATACACACACCGGTGGCATCCAGTAGTCTCAAACAGTAAAACTCATCCGCACTCTTGCCCGCTTCCTTGGCCGCCTCGATCGCCTTCTGCGGCAAATTGATGGTCGGATAGAGGTACATGCTTCCCTGCGGTTCCTGACACTCGACACCTTCCATTTCCTTGAAGGCGTGGTAGAGTGCGTTGGCGCGCTCCTTGAGGTTGTTGAATGTCGTGTCGTATTCTTCGCGGTACTGAGCGTAGGACGGTTCACCTTCTTTGGGCGGGTTGACCATGAGCTCGACGAGGCATTGGCCGATGACGGGCGGGCAGAGCATGATGCTGACGAATTTGTAGATCTGTTCCACAACCTGGACCGAATTAGTATATCATCTCGTGAGGATAGGGCAATCCGAGTCTCACTTTCTCGTCGAAGCCAACCATCTCGTAGTATCCTCCTCGGTGTCCACATTCGCCGACCATACCCTTGCTGATGCTGTGCAAGCTCGCCATCTCGATGTTGTCAAATTTGCCCTCCTTGTTCTTCTCACTCTTCTGCAGTTCGCGCAAGCACTTCTTAAAGCTGTTGAACTCGCCCTCGAACACGTTTGTCTGGTAAACCTCGTCGGCGAGCACCACAAGCTTCTCTTCGGCCGCGAGCTCAATGACGGACTTGATGTTACTTGACTCCAGCGATCCTCCAGTGGGGTTGCCAGGATTGATCACGACCACTGCGCGAACATCGATGCCTTTGGCCTGTGCCTCCTTCAAAGCCGTACGCATGCCGTCGACGTTGGTGCTCCAATTCGACTCCTCCTCGAGATAATATGGCACGACCTGGGCGTTGAGCAAGCTCAATGTGGCGGTATAGAGAGGGTACTGTGGAATCGGGACGAGGATGCCGGTCTGTGGCGATGAGCAGATGACGGTCATGAGGGCGTTGACACCAGCGCTGGCACCTCCACACAGGTAGATGTTCGCTGGATCTGCGGGGAATCCATCTCGTCTCTCGATGAAGTCCGCCACACTCTGTCGAATGCCAGGCGCTCCCTGCGATTGTGAGTACGCACCAACGCTCTTGACATCCTTCAGCAGCTTCTGCGCACGCTGGATGGCGTCGCTGTTATAACCCAGGCTATTCTTCAACACCTCCTCGTGCTCAAGTAGGAGAGGGTTCTCGACCAGACTTGCGACTTGTCGGAAAAAGGTGATGGGCTTCTGGTCGAGTTGTTGCGGGTTTCCGATGTTCGCACTGATGACCGAGTCGAATGGGAGATCTTTGCCTTCGCCCTTTGCGAGCTGAGCCCGGTACTCCTCACTCTTAATCGCTAGTTCACCACGAACAGCATATTTCGCCTCTTTCACATGAGGATTGATGTTGTCGATCCCCAAGCTCCGGTCTGCCGGTGTGTTATGGTTGTAGAGGCGCTTCTGGACGAAAGTTGGCAGCGGAACCGAGGACAGGACTCCGGCGACAGACATGATGGGTGATGGGCGATTCGAAATCGAAGCAGCGGACGCAGTGGAATATGTAGCTCTCACGGGAGAAGAAGTCGGGCGCGGCAGGAGGCTCTTCGGAGAGATTAGGTTGCTTTTCGAGGTGGGGTTGGTCGAACCAGGAGATAGTGACGCATAGTAAACTCGAGCCCCCACCCTTTGGGACAGGTTGCCCGCTAGCATCCTGGAGGTCTGCTGAAGGACGGGAGACAATCGGACCTCACCTCTCGGTATTGAGATAGGGTCGATGCACGAACAGCTGTCGAGGTGAGGTTCGATACGGGTATGCTTTTGCTGTCCGTATCGTCGGCTTCCGCCCCGCTTCAGCGACGGAAGCTTATCTTCCATCGTGAAGGATGAGACAGATATGCGATCGATCCTCTCTCATCCAATCCATTTTTGCGCGTACGGTATGCTTGTCGATCAGTCCTCGTGCTCGAGCCGGGACGGCACATGGCCATGATTCGATACAGACATGACCAGCTTACTTTGCTCCAAGATCTCTCCAGGTTTCAGGGCACTATCAAGTCTGCAAGGAGATCCCAGGCTGATATGCTCCAATGTTGCAACTCACGACTTGAATGATCTCATCCCAACTGAACGGTGGAGAGACAGAAGGGCTGGTTTTGGGGTAGGATGAGCACCACAGGTCTGCTTACTAGCGACTCTTCAATCATGCACGGCAAGCAACTAGAACTATGCAGACTGTTGGCAATCAGTGTGAAGCATTCCTAATTGATATCGTCAGCTGGACGGGACTGACAGTAAGCAGTCGTACGTCTCCTCGTCTTCGTTTTCGGGATCCATCGACATCGTCATTGACGGTGCCAGCGGTATCGATTCTGCATGTCCAAGTTTTCGAGCCCCTTGAAGCAAAGGAAGGGTTGAGGGTGTGGGATATGACTTCAAACGGAGGCGCTCTCATTGGCGATTGCGGTCTAGAACGACAAGATCGCTGTGGCTGAGCAAAAACTTTACCAGGTAATAAAGGACCAGGCAGAGGGGAAGGTTCTAAGGCCAGGTTCCGGGATTCCGAGTCGTCCGACGGGAGTCTCTTTGTTGCGTTGGAAGATGCGAACGACGTCATATCCTTCCTTGGAGCAGGCTAAATGTGCACGGAGGAAACGGCGTGGAGGTCAAAGGTATATAAGGTATAACATAACGTGAAGACTTCCAACAAATCCTCGCGACCCATCCAGACCACTCGCAATCGTCAATAGTCTCAGATTCTCCATCGCATACTACAGCAACACACAGTACGTCGATCTAATCCATCTGCTCCACACGACAGGGATGGCTACCTGGTTCAATCCACCGCGAGACCGATCGAGGGACTGACCATTGTTTACAGTTTACAGTTCCCAACATGAGCGGCCAACCACTACCCGTTCGCACTGCGACCGGCTCTTCCAACGATGCGATCCCTGACGACGACACCAGCGAGACCAGCAAGCTTTTCCACGAGCGCCTGTCAGCTTGGAAGCATGCGACCGCCTACCTCGAGGACTACGTCGAAGCTACCGAGAAGCTCCATGCCTCCACCTCCAAGGACTACGAGAAGGTCCTCAAGACGGTGAATAGCCCGTTGAAGGAGGGACACCACTTCGATCAGAGCTTGGGCGGTATCGCTGGACTCTTCGACAACGTCCGCACGAATACCCAAGGCCTCCAGAACAGCCACCATGAGACAGCCAAGACGCTCAAGGGTTCTGTTCTGCCCATCTTCCATCGCCTACACACCGAGATCAAAAACAAGACAAAGGAGCTCGACAAGGGTGTTGGAAAGCAGTCCAAGACTGTGGACAAGGCCCGCAACGCTTCGCAGAAGCATATTGAGCTCCTCGGCCAACATGCTGCCGCATCTGAGACTTCGAGCCACACCATCAAGGCTTCCGAGGATCCATACATTCTTCAGCGCCAAGTCTACCACCGCCTGAACAAGCAGGTCTTGGAGGAAAACAACAGCCGGGACGATATCATCTCGGTGCAGAACAACTTCTCCCAGTTCGAGTCGCATGTCATTCAGACTATCCAGCAAGGAATCACGCAGCTCAACCAGGTTTTGAGCAGCCAGGCGGAGCAGACGCGCACCATGTATGGCGATGTAACTGCCAATGTAAGTCTTGCATGCGCCCCTGTGTATGCCGATCAAAAACTGACTCCTGCAGGCACAACGTGTCCCAGTCGACTTCGAGTGGAACAGCTTCGTCAAGAGGCACGCCAACGTCCTCGTCGACCCTAGCGCGGGCAAGCGCACAATCGAGAGCATCGGCTTCGCCAATCAGGACCACCGATCCACACGCCCTCTCATTGCCGGATCTCTCGAGCGCAAGAGCGGCCTTCTCAAGAAGTACGAGGCCGGCTTCTATGCAGTCACACCCTCCAAATACCTCCACGAGTTCAAGACCGACGACGATTTCGCCAAGGATCCCACTCCCGAGAACAGCTTGTATCTGCCCGACTGCATGATCGGCGCCGTGGATGGCGTCAAATTCAACGTTCGTGGAAAGGATGCCAGCGGAGGCGCCATGTCCAAGCTTTCCAGAGCCCACGAGTTCGCTTTCAAGGCACACACCCCGGAAGATGCTCTGAAGTGGCACGGCGTCATCGCTGGCGTTGCTGGCCAGGCTACCAACGACTTGCCTTCGAGTACTCCCGGCAGCCCGATTGAGTCGCGCCAGACCTCTGCATCCTACCCTGAGGCTGCAGCGGCATCTCCGGTTGCGGCATCTCCAGTTGCAGGCCAGCAAACGGGAACTGTTGTGCCAGCCCAGACGACCACTACTGAGAGCGCTGTCCCGGCTGAGAAGACCACTTAAAGAGCTGGTCCGACATGATGTTCGACGATATGATATCCGACGATGAGAAAATACCAGGGAATTTTGGCAGTAGTGACTCAGCGTGATTGAGATACCTAGGTAGTTTAGCATGCTTGATAGCCATCAGGAGCGTGTTTGCAAGAGCTCTCTCTGCTGTCATCCCTTCCGTAACCACTCTCTCAATTGCCGTGTAGGGATACCCTATCACATCAAATAGAGGCAGGCAACTCCAGCCGTCAGCCGATCGGAAGTTCGGAGCTTTCAGACCCTCCGTTCAACCAACGAAGCCACGGCAGGGTTTCTCTTTTTGTTCAGGGACTCTGCCGGTTCACGCAGCCGACCCATTGCCAATCCCAGCTACTTGCACGAGCATCCGATTGATGACTGAACAGGCAGGATGACACTCTCCTGATAAGAGAAGGACAGAAAGGTCCAAAGAGGCGTCCGTTGAACATGATCATCCACTAACCTACCATCACCATGAACGATGACGATGCCCCGGGCACTGGGACCTCAACACCCCTCGACTCGACACAGATGTCTCACAGCGCGTCGAAAACGGCACCCATCAAGGACCGGCAATGTCCCTTCTGCAACCAGGCATTTACATCCTCCAGCCTCGGCCGGCATCTCGACTTGTACATTCGACCGAAGAATCCCAAGCCCGCGGATGGCGTGCACGATGTTGAGGAGATTAGGAAACTGCGAGGTGGCATTACAAGGCGGCAAGTGAAGTCGGGTGCCAAAGGTAGGAATGGGAGTGAGCAAAGAGGAAGCCGGGAGAGCTTCAGTGCGACACCGAGTGGAGGATTGAGAGGTACGGCTAGAGGAGACAGAGCAGAGACAAGGACGCGAGAACCAACATCCACGCCGTCTCCGACACCTTCGATTGCAGAGGAGGAAGAGAAAGCTGTCAGCGAGCCGAGCACCGGCCAGGCACCGAATATCCACACCGCGGCATGGCAAGCTACAGGTGTGATCAACAATCTCCCCCCACGGGCGACCGAGACCGGACCTCCGCGACCACCGCTCATGGCGCGATGGGTCAACGGCGTGGCAGCAGCGGCAGCGACGGCGGCTGCAACAGGAAAACGGACAGGACAGGGTCAGCGTGTCGATGAGATGCGGCAGGACGCCGGCGGGAATAGGATACAACGCCCGGAATATGAGAGTGAGAGTATGTTGAAACTGCAAGAGGCAGCAGAACTGGGACGAGCGGCGGAGATGGCATTGAGAGAGGTGCTGGGCAATCTGGAAGCGGCGCAGAAGGCTGTGAAGCCGAAGAATCTCTACGACGACTTTGACTTCTACTCGTTGTCATTTCCAGGCCTCTGTCTGGCTATCCTGCCTCCACCAGGCACCCTCTTCACGCAAACTCCATTCCCATCTGCCGAATCCTGGACGCTCGAACCTCCAGGCCAGAGACAGTACGAGACTATGACGCGGTTCCTCAATCTGCGTATTGCGGAACGTCAGGCCTCGGATAATATCTCCGACAGCATTGCCTTTAAGCATCACGCCCATCTGTCCGGCGCGTGGGAACACTGGCAGACTCTCATACCCAGCGAACGAGCTTCCGCTTGGACGCTGGAGGTCCTGCGATCGTATACACGCAGTCAAGAAAGTCTCAAAGCCCAACGCCTGGAAGTGGAGAAGTCGCAACAACGGATCCGTCACCTCGAAGCCGAGTTCGATCGCTTGTCCCGCTGTCAATTGCCGCGAGAATACCTCATGCGCCCGCCGACTAGCACATTTGTGCCTGCAAACGTCATGCGCGAGGTGGACAAAACTGCCGCAGCCTCCAAGTCAGAAGTCACAGAAGCAAACTACGATGCCGAAACGCTCATCTCCAAATGGCGGCAAACCATCCGATCGATCCCACGGACCTCCAGTCGTAACATCGGGCCACAAAGACCTACTTCTCCCGCCAGCGCACCCCCAACAGCCGCCGGGGCGCCCTCAGCACCGCGCGGGGCTAACCCAAAGGGCTCGAGTATTTCTGGAGACATAGTCATGCAAGGCGCCGTGTGGGGCGTGGGAGGCCCGATACCCAGACATCGGGGCGGATGGAACGAATATCAACCCAGGGATGAGGATACGCCAAGTAACAGCGTGTCGTACGAGACGCCGCCGGAACCGGGGGTGGTGATGAGCGCGGAGGACAGTCTGGCGAGTCCGGAGGATGACGAGGATGCGAACGGGGAGACGGAGGAGGGGTATGAGCATCAGAACGGAATTGCGACGGGGAGTGGAGAGAATAGTGCGGTGGCGAGGAGGAGAAATGGAGAGGGGGGGAAGTTTGCGAGTCCGAGAAGTGGATTGGGGGGTGGGTTGAACGGGAATGGGAAGAGGGCTGGAGATGTGTTGAGGAATGATCGCTATGGGCAGACGAGGTTGTATAAGGGGCAGGTGCCGGCGAGAAATTGAGGGCAGCGTTGTTTGGACGTGAGTTAAATACAGGAGGTTAGATGTCATAGCTGACGGTATACTACAGAGCGGAATGGAGGCCGATGGTTTTTGCAATGGACGGAAACGGAATGCTACCCCACCAAGGGTCCTCTTCAGGGTGTGGAATCGATCCGCTTCCCCGCAATCGATCATCACTCACCAGACGGACCTCACCTTCCTTGCACACCTTCAATCATCGGCCATACCACCGCTTCCGCTCTGATCCTCTGATCCCTCTCGGCACTTGACGGACCCACTTGACTCGTACTCATATCATAGACCTGCGTGCCACTTGCTCCTTCCTCTTCCTCTCCATCCAACTTTCCTCCAGACTCGACCGGCTACTCCTCCAAGACCACAACCACGCAAACCGTAGTCACAACATCAACACCACCATGCCTCACAAAGAATCCTCCCCTCCCGAGTTCGATCCCTCCACCTACCCTCCCTTTCCGTCCTCCCCCGACTTCCCCACCCTCGACCTCCAAACCATCTCCCTTCGCGCCCTCCTCGCCAACGACCCCTCCGCTCAAGAAGCCACCTTCGCCGCCTGCAAAGACTGGGGTTTCTTCTACCTCGACCTCTCCGACTCCGGTCCCCTCGGCTCCACCCTCAGCCAAGACTCCCTCGCCATCGCCCGCATCGCCTCCCAAATCTTCCAACTCCCCCTCGAAGAAAAGTCCAAATACGCCATCACGGGTAAAGATCTCTTCGGCTACAAAAAAGTCGGCCAGACCCAGGTCGACAAGAACCACACGCCGGACACGGCGGAGTTTTTCAATGTCGCGAAGAACGAGATGATTGTGCCGGAGGGGCAGATGACGAGGTCGTGGCCGAAGCCGGTGTTGGAGAATCGGGATGTTTTCAAGCGGTATTCCACCGCGGCGCATGAGGTGGGACTGAAGATTGTGGAGGTGTTGGCGAACAAGTTGGGGATCGATCTGGAGGAGATTCGGTCCCGGCATCGCTTGGAGGAGTGGGCGGGAGATCATGTGCGGATGACGAGGGGTCCGCCGAGGAAGGAGGCGGAGATGCCGGAGATTCAGACGCCGAGTCATACGGATTTTGGGACGTGAGTGTTGCATCTTTCCTATCCTAGACCTTGACTCTTGAACGGATAGGAGGCAATCGAACTGACTTCAATCGATAGAATCACAATCCTAATGAACTGGCTCGGCGGTCTCCAACTCTACTCCGCCCCGAATCGCACCGTCGGCAACCTACAATTCGACGACAACACTGCAGACGGCACCTGGCTCTGGGTCAAACCCCGACCCAACTGCGCCATCATCAACCTCGGCGACGCAGCGGTGAAATTCACCAACGGCGTGCTCTGCTCCGGTCGGCACCGCGTGATTCCCGCGCCCGGCGAGCAAGGGAAATTTCCGAGGTACAGTATCGTGTACTTTGTGCGGCCGGTGGATGAGTGTCGATTGAAGACGTTGAGAGGCGAGGGCGTGCCGGTTGCGGGGGATGAGGAGGAAGAGGGAACGAGGGCGAAGGATTGGATTGCGGCGCAGGCAGGGCGGTTGAATGTTCAGAAGGCGTGATCGATCGCATCTCTGGGCTAGGACGAGGAGATTCGGAGCTGTAAGGTGTAAATGATAACGATTTTCGTATATGTCATGGTATCTCCAGATGCTTCGTCCAAGACGCAACGCTGTTTCTCTCTCGTAAACCATTCTCAAGTCATGCAGAACGCTCCAAACGCTATACCAACGCACTGCTCCTCGCACATATGCACAAAACTAAATGTTCCTCCAATCCAATCCATGGTTTTCCTCTCCAACTCACATCTTCTCCCCACCACCGCTCGTCCCACCCAAGCCCCTCCTCTGCCAAAACACCAAATACGCTCCCTCATTATCCAACGCCTTCTCCCTCCCCAACCCTTCCGGTCGAAAATCATTCGAGACGGTATCGTTGAAAAACCGCCAACAGCCCCTCGCCCGATCCCTCACCGCCGCGGTATAATGTCCACTCCTCGTCGTATCGCCCTGATGCCTCACCACCGCATACGCATCATAAATATACGGCGGCGTCAGCGCAGGGTCCGTCTTCAACGCCTCTCGTCCGCCGTGCTGGGAGACGATGATTTCCGCTTCTTGCGGCGAAGGAGGAGGAAGGATGAATTCTCCCATGTCGAGGCCTTCGAGCGGGAAGCGGACATTGGTGTGGATTTTGCGTTGTTCGCCGGTGCGGGGGTGGGTTTTGAAGCGTTTGAAGCCGATGACGAGGAAAGGTGGGGCGCGTGTGATGGTGAGTTTTTTCGTGGCGCGGCGAGGCACTTTGCAGTTTGTGCAGGTCCATTGGTTGTCAGCATCGAGGAGTTCGTCGCCGAAGTGGTTGCGCAGACAGTCCTGCAGTTGTGCTTCGCGGGCTTCCGGGATCTCGACTTGGAGGAGTGCCCAGGGGTCGTATTGGGTGGAGGTAGCGTTGCAGACGGTGCAGCGCACGCGGGAGGATTGTTGGCCGTAGAAGATGGAGGTGAGAAAGGAGTTTTCGCGGTGCGTGTAGCGGTCCCATTCGGTTTTGGCGACGAGTAAGCGGGGCATGCGTTCACGGGTGGCTTCTTCGGCTGGGGTGAGCTCGCGTAGAGGAGGTTTGGCCCAGTGGGCGTTGAAGTCCTCGTGTAGACAGTCGACGACGAAGGAGAAAAATTCCTGCGTGTCTTCCTGTTGACTGGGGTCTTTGAAGGTGCTGTTGAGGCGGCCGCAGAAATTGAAAAAAGTGGTCGGTTTGATGAAATCCACGTTTCCTCTCCAGAGCTCGCGGACCACATTGCTATACATCTCGGGCAGGAGACCGCGGCTGCCTTTCCAATTCTCCTTCTGGACCATGTTCTTGTATCCATCGTCCATCACAAGGATCGTAAGAGGTATGGTCGCAGACAGGGCTTGAAGGGTGGCGTTCATGTAACAAGTGCTGCCGAAGTTCTTCAGGCCCGTCTTTGGTATGCGTAGATTTGCCGACAGATACTTCGGAGAAATATAAGGCACAAGCTGGCTTGAGGTTCTCGGTGCTGGAGTGTTCTGGGAGACGGCCCGATCGCTGACACCAGTGTAGCTCATTCGAGGCGCTGCAGGTGCCGGACGAGCAGGTGCTGGAGGGAACTGCGAAGGTGGCGGTGCTGATGGGTATCTTGGCACATTGTTGGGCGCTTCTGGGGGTGGACGAGCCGTTCTTCCGTTATAATACTGTTGTCCCAGTGTTCCGGCGTCGGGGAATCGTGAGTTGAAATCTTCAATCGTGGGATACTTCGGTAACGTTCCACCATCCTCGTCTTGTGCCACATCCTCTTCGTCCTCACCTCCATCTGTGGCCAGCACTGGGTTTTCTTTTACACTCTCACTCTTCGCACGAGCTCGCCAAGTACGTTCCTCCTCCGGATCCAGCGGATTGTAGTCTCGCAAGCGGCGCTTCTGAACTTTCATCGGACCATCCCTCGCCGCAGGTCGGCGGACAAGCGATCGCGCTGGGCCAGTCCTCGCTTTGGTGTTTGACGCCACCAATGCTTGGTTGCCTAGAAGATCGGCCCAAGCTTCGATACCGCCAATGAGCAAACTTGGTCGTCGTTGCAGAGGCCTATCCTGATTAAATTCGTCCAAGGCTTCATGCAACCACTTAAGCCGTTGCTCTCTATCCGTCCGCGGTCGAGCTAGGAAGTCGTCGGATCGAGTGTCGGCGTCATAGTAGACCACGACGTCGAAGGAATCTCGACGATTGAAAAGATCCACTTCCTCCTCCGGCGAGAGTATGAGCCCTTCGGACAATTCCTCAGCGCTCATACCCTGGCGGACGATCAACGGCTCAATGCAGATGACGTTGCGAGTGTAGATGTGCCCCTGATCGAAATCCTCCCTCGGACGGAAGTCGATCAGCAAGACCTCAAATCGAGGTAAGTAATCGTACAGCATTTGTGCGCTGATTTCAGTGTCCTTGGGCATATGAACAGAGTTCTTCCGCGCAAGTGACGGAGAAGAGTTTCCATTCGTTTGAGAACTTCCGAAATACTCGAGAGTACTGTTGGGAGCCACCGACGATGCCGATGACAGTGGACCCAAGGACGACTTTCGACTGCCTGAACCTGCTAAACTTCTTGCGCTGTGACGAGGCGGAGCAATGTTTCCCGTCGTCTGCATGTTGCGCGCTGGGCTGTACGTCGGACTCGGTGGCTTCGGCATGGAAAGGGCGAGATCGGTATCAAGTGGGAGCTTGGTGGGTCGTGATGGGCCGTTGCCGTTCTCTGGCATACCGCGAGGACCATACAGCCTCGATGAGAATAGTAAGTCTGCCTTCCCAGCATATTGTCCAGCTGAAGGACTTGGTAGCGGTTGATTTTGTAGTGATGATATCGAGTTTCTGGAGCCGGGTCGATTATTGTCGGGTCCGAGTCCACGCAATCTGGCGAAGCGATCGACGAGTGCCTCGTTCGGTCCTGTGAACGACGAACTCGTCACTTGTCCCAGCGAAGATGCTGCCCGGGCATGGAGTGCTTCGGGCTTGGGCGAAACTGAAGGTTTGACCTTTTGCGACCCTGGCAGAGCCAGTCCATTCTCCGAACCACTGCGGTCGTTTTGACTGCGCGGTAGCACCCCAAATCGGCTGTTGTTGTTAATGATGATCTTTTTGATTGACTGGAATTGGTCCGCCATGGCAGAGATCCTCCGCTGCAGCACTTGCAACTTTTGCTCGCCATGTTGGTCGTGCATGAAGTGAATGTAGTCCCGGTGTCTTGGAATCACCTCAACGGTAATCTCATATGCTCTAAGATACTCCGTAAATGCATGATCTGGTCTTCGAAAGTCGATCGAAGACTTTGCTTGTTTTAATGCCCTCTCCGCGCGGTCCAGTAGTTGTCCTATCGACTGACTGGGCGAGAAGTCCGTCAGGGCATCTTCTTGAAGATCCTTGACGTGAGCAAACACCCGCTCTCCTCCATTCGTAGGCTGTGACCGCGAGCCTCCATTCTGTTGATTTGAGGCGGAAGAGGGAGGCGGAAGAGGCCCGGCAGCGCTCATGTCGCAGGTCGTGGTGGGGCGGGACGACGCTGCATGTCGTGAGGGCGGAGTTGTCGGCAACGGTGTCGGCGTAATTCGTCTGTCGCGAAGAAGACTTCAAGATCAGGGAAACGTAGTTTGTCGTGGAGCTGCGTGGCGGATCGGGTGTCTCCAAGCAGGCAGTCAAATACTCGAGGTTGGGCTTTGTCGCTCGGGGGGTAGTGGTCGCAGTGGGAGGCGCAAGAGTGCGATTCGGTGTATATCGTGAATGCTATCGTCCGGAGGGGTCCAAATGGTTGTGTTAGTTTCGAGGGAGTCGTATGAAGTGAGGTTGGTGTTATTTGTCTGGTTCAATTGTTGACTTGACCGCGCACATGAATCTCTCCGAGCACCGCAGCATGACGTGGTCGCTTACACATGCCTCATGCCACTCTCTCCAAAGCTCCAAGGCCCTCCAAAGGATCTCTCTCTCTCTCTCTCTATCTCTCTCTCTCTTCGTCCAAAAACTTCCCTCTCTCACTTTCACGATCCTCCGATACGCCGTCCGAACACCTATCATACGATCGGTCACAATTTCCGGCATTGCGATTTCCTCTCCCCGCCACCAGCAGTCCCATTCAAGGCAACGAACGAACGATAGCGGGCCCGGGCCATACAGTCCCACATAAAACTCACCACCGATGGCATCGTGGTTCGGGGGCGCGGGCAATGCAGAGCTCGATGCTCAAATCGAGCGGGCGACCTCAAGTTCCCTGGAAGATATTGCCTTGAACCTCGAAATCAGCGATATCATCCGCAGCAAGACAGTGCAACCAAAAGAGGCCATGCGCAGTTTGAAACGTCGAATAGGCAACAAGAACCCGAATGTTCAGCTGGCTACATTGAACCTGACGGATACTTGTGTCAAAAATGGAGGATCACATTTCATGGTGGAGATTGCGAGCAGAGAGTTCATCGACAACTTGACGAGCCTCCTCAAGGCATCAGGTCCGGCTGAGCCCAACCACGACGTCAAACAGAAGATCCTCGAACTCATACAAAACTGGGCTTCCGCTGCGCAAGGACGAGAAAGTATGGTATACATCTCGGAAACCTATCGTACACTTCAGCACGAAGGCTTCCGGTTCCCACCCAAGCAAGAGGTCGCCAGCAGCATGTTCGACTCATCTGCGCCGCCTGAATGGGCCGACAGCGATATCTGCATGCGCTGTCGAGAGCGCTTCACATTCACGAATCGAAAACATCATTGCCGGAATTGTGGAAACGTCTTCTGTGGAACATGCTCGACCAAGTCGATACCATTACCGCACCTGGGCATCATGCAGCCGGTGAGAGTGGATGATGGCTGCCACGCAAGACTGATGGAGAAAAACCGAAGTAGTCAAGGACCTCAAAGTCCGTCGGCAAGTAAGCGGTCGCTATGGCAAGGAGCGAATGCCTCGACGGATCGGATGCAGCCTAGAGGAGCACGGGTCACGGAGGACAGCTTTGATGCAGATTTAAAGCGGGCGCTGGAGATGAGCTTGGAGGAGAATAAAGGACACTCGGGTGCTGGCTATGTCCCACAGTCGCAGCTTTCCACTCCCAAACCTCAGACGAACGGCAGCAGTCGAAGTGCACCCAAAAAGGCGGCGGAAGAGGAGGAAGATGCAGATCTCAAGGCTGCAATTGCTGCCAGCTTGCAGGACATGGAGACACAGAAGCACCGATATGCAAAGGAGCTTCGGGAGCAATCATCGTCGACACAAGCTGCACCAGCTGCGCAATTCAGGCCGAATAATCAATTTGAGCTGACTCCTGTGGAGGCGGAGAATATCAATCTATTCTCCACATTGGTCGATCGACTTCAGCATCAACCACCGGGAACGATCTTACGCGAACCGCAGATTCAGGAGCTCTACGAAAGTATCGGTACGCTCCGACCAAAGTTGGCCAGGACATACGGCGAAACGATGAGCAAGCATGACACACTGCTGGACTTGCACTCGAAGCTGGCGACAGTCGTTCGCTACTACGACCGAATGCTGGAGGACAGAATGGCAAGCGCATATACCTCGAGTCGATATGGTGCCCCGCCGCGGTCGAACATGTACCCTAATATACCGTCTGCCGCCCCGGATGGCCCTGGAGGCGTGGAGAGCTATTACAGCGGCAATGCACCACCCATGGATGGCTATGTTTCTCCACAACAACAGGCGCCGTACGGCGGCTACCAACAGGCACAAGCACCGTATCCTTCGTTCGACAAGCGCGTTTCCTCGTATGGTGCACCACCACCTGAAGCATCATACTATTCACAACAGCAGCCAGGATACCCTCCACAGCAAGCACCATCGCAGTATCCTCCGCAGAATCAACCAGAGCATCAACCTCCACTTCACCGCCAGCATTCCAACCATCAATATTCGCAACGATCGTCTCAATATGCACCAAGCCACGCCTCGCAAACATCGAACCCACCACTCGCCTCACCCTCAGCGGACCCAGCAGCCAGCTTCTACTACGGCGAGCAACAGCAGCAGCCTCCAAATACATCTCAACAAGCGCCTCCCAGTCCCGAGCTTTACCAACAATTGCCCACTCAGCAACACTACCCACAGCAACAAGCACCTCAACACCACCAGCAGGCACCACCACCGCAACAGGTCCAACAGCAGCAGTATTACCCTCAGCAAGCTCAACACCAGTCCTCTTCTCAACCCGCCCAGCAATGGCCGCAAGCTCCGGCCGCTCATGGCGGATATGGCCAGGAGAGCTTTCCTACCGCGCCGCAACACGCGCCGCAGGTGAAGGAAGAGAGTTTGATCGAGCTGTAGTATGGAGACGACGGATAGATACTCAAATTGAAGTGCATTTCGCGGATGCGAAGTGTTGGTCGTCTCTTCACAGCGATCACGACCGAGCCTCCTGACGATCTGCCCAACTAATTCGACGCGAGTCTAAGCAGTATATAACGTGTTGGAAATGTGGTGTGTCTCCCCCATTGTGCACTTGTCCTGACTCGAACTGCCATTCACCTGAGGCCTCTCTCCATGACCGGAGAAATTTATCGCCGAACGCCAAACAATCGCTTGTCCGTGAACAGAAATCCATATCGTCCTTTCCTTACGATCGACCAAAACGTGTTTTCGTCAAATGTCCTCAGTTCCAGCCGAATCATAGAAAGATGTCGTCGTCCAGGATGACGATCGCGCCTGGAGGGACCAGAACGAAGCCGAGCGAGGCAAGCAGAGCCGGGGCAGATGGCTGCAGTGCGGGCAGCTATACTCTCCCACCTTCACCCCACCGAGGCGCTCGACAACAACTACAACCACATCTTTGCATGGCGCCCGAACCGAAATCCGGAAAACCACCGCGCAGCTGAATGTCCTCGGCATGTCCGCGTCTGACCAACAACCGGAAGCGTACCCGTCGCCCTCCGCCGCATCGAACAATCATCCCTTCTACCAGCATCTTCAACAACAAAGCCTCGAATCCCGCACACCACAGCAGAATGGCAGGAACACCCAGTCGCCCGAACCTGGCGACGACAACGCGAACAGGAGGATGTCGGAGGATTCACAAATGCAGGCACACCTGGACGTAATGGGCAGCTTCGGCAATTTTGGCTCCGTGCCAGGACAATTACCATATCCTCCTGCCGGTGCTGCGTCCTCCTCACAAGTTCCTCATGGCTCCGTCGCGTATGCACAAGCGAACGGCGCGGCCGACGCTGGACCTCCACCGCCAGACAAGAGCAAGCAGCGAACAAAAGTCAGCCGGGCCTGCGATGAGTGCAGACGGAAGAAGATACGATGCGACGCAGTCGATGAGGTGCCGAGTATGCCCTGTAACAATTGCGCTCGGACGGCAGCGAAGTGCACATTCAGTCGGCAGCCGATGAAGAGAGGCCCGAGCAAGGGTTATATCAAAGAGCTGGCAGAACGTCTGAACTCTCTCGAGCAACAGGTCCAGCCTCCACACCTGGAGCAGCAACATCGGTATGAGATACAGCAAGTGCAACAGGCGATGGCAGAGGGACTTCATGCGTATACACACGATCCTCGGATCATGCCAGATCCACGGATAGGTGACAAGCGAACGCATGAGGTCGCGGAAGGGTTACATCCAGGACAACAGGCGATATATTCAAATGTGGGCAATGCGCCGCCGCCGCCGCACATGTACGCGCCACACATGCAAACTCCCGGACCGACACACCAGCAGCATAGTGTTCAGCCCTTCTGGCGTTTGTCGGGGAGTGAGAACCGACACGATACAGTTGGCATGGCCTTTGAAGCGGAGAACAGCACGACGATCACGAATTTTGACTGGGACGAGGCGGTGATAGATGAGTACTACCGGATTATACACCAGACATTTCCTCTGCTCGCGAACAATAAAAATCGCCTACGACAGCGGCTAGCTGAATGTCCCGCATCTTTACGGGAAGCATTCCTCGCCGCGTTGGACTGCCTAATGCGAACGTTTCCGACTTCGACATTACAAACCAATGCAGGCTACCACCAGGCCTTGAAGCGTACCGCCGAACTACTCGCCAAATATCCCTTTGACAATCCCAGCAGTCACACGAACTCAACGAATCTTGTATATCTTCAGACGCTCCTGCTCATGGCTCTAGAGAGCGACAATCACGGTCCTGCAACGATTCGAGGCCAAGCTGGTCCTAGTCGTGCCGAATGGCTTGGGCGAGCAGCTGGTGTCGCCGGTCAACTAGAGATCAACACGATCCGATCAACGAGCACTTCCGTAATGGAAGGCGACCGCGATTCCGAGGATCGACTAGCAAGAAGAGTCTGGTGGGTGCTCTTCATCCTTGACCGATGGCACGCTTCGTCCACCGCGGACCTCCTCAAACTCCCCGAAAACAGCGTGGTGCTCCTCCCCGAAGACCAAATCCTGCTGGGCGAATCAACTTACCACCTCGCCCGCCTCTCCTTCATCATCGGCCATCTCGCAGCCATTCTCACAACAACCAAAACTCCAACAACAGATGTCATGGCTCCTTCGAATCCTGCTTCCTCTCTCCTCAACCTCACGCTGGCCGGCGAAATCGATCGATTCCGCGAGTCCGTCGAATCGGTCTGGGGATCCCTCAATCTGGTACACATGAGCTACCATCACTGCCACCTCCTCATCAAGCGACTCAGTCCCACCACCGAGCCCTCGGAACTCGTCGGCCACGCCGTCAAAGTCGCGACCGTGCTCAACAGCCGCCTCACGCCCGTCACGCCGTTGAACCACCACTTTGGCGCCCTTGCTGCCATGACACTTTGCGAGCTCTGCGACGTTCCGAAGACGAGGAACGAAGCGATGAAAGGGCTCGATCAATTAGCGCAATGTCTCGGCGAAGGTCGGGGCTTGGCGGGTAAGCTGGAAAGTGAAGGCTGGGATGGAGCAGTAAGGGAATTGGTGAAGAAGAAGAGGGATAAAATGTTGCAATTCGGTGGCGATGGAGGCCTGTTAGGGTTGGCGGATGCCGCGGTGGGGAGCAGTTCCCATGGAGAGGAAGGCCAGTTCGATCCGACCATGTTGACGAGATATGGGTATCTGACGAGTCTGGGGCAGGGTGTGTTTTTGAGGAACACATAGCATTGTCGTGGATAGATTGTCAAGAAAATCAAAATCAAAATGAGCAACGCACTGCTCGAATCATGCAATCTATCATTCCGTCCAGATCAATCATAAATCATCACCCATCTCGATACGCCTTCCCCAACGCCGTCAACTTGCCCTCATCATCATACATCCTCGCCCACCTCCCCACCGTCCCTGTATTCCTCATCGGTCCAAACCAACAATACCGCTCCACCCAATCCAACGTGTCGAGATACTTACAACTCTCCCTCGCGAAATTCTCCACATGCTCCCTCCCCAACGGCTCACTCTCATTCCAATTCGTCGCCGCAAACTCGGTGATCCAGACCGGCTTCTCCGGTCCGAGTTGATGATGCGTCGACCAGATGTAATCGTAAAACCCGCCCAAATCGACCCCATACCAGTGGATGGCCCAAAAGTCCACATCGGAACCCCCGGCGCGAATGGCGGCGACGAAGTCCTGCAACCATTTGACGGCGTGTCCGGCGCATGAGATGCCGGGACTCCCGCACCTCACGCCCGTGCGTCGGATGGGTTCGATGTGTTGGAGCCAGGCGGCGGCGGCGGCGGAGACGGAGAGGTTGGATTGGTCGGGGAGTTCGGGCTCGTTGAAGGCGAGGAGGTGGGTGGCGCGGTGGGAGGTGAGTTTGCTGGGGAGGGAGGACATGTCGGATGTGTTCCAGGACATGGGGACCCATTCGAGGGAACAGGTGGTTGGATTGGGGGACCAGTTGTCTGGGAGGGAAGGGAGGGTTAGGTTGGTGGGGAGGTGGAGGAGGATCGGGGAGGGATGTGTACATAGCCATGAGACTTTTGTGCCTGGACGGGTGAAGGCGGAGACTTGATCGTTGTTGTTGTTGTTCTCCAGAGGCCAGCATAGACCCCTCTTGGAACATGGTTTGAAAGAGGAGCTGGGTTGAGTTTGTGGTTGAGCGGCGGATGGAGGTGGAGGAGCAGCGGCAGAGTGCCTCGCGGCCTCGACCTTGTCCTTGAGATTCGTAAGGTTCGTGAGGAGTCCCATGGCTGATGCTTCGTGCGAATAGTATGCCGTATGTCGTGAAACCTTCCGGATCGCACATCTTAAAGATGACGTCCAGCTTCGAACCGGGATGTTGTGTCCAAGAGATGTCTTTGCCGCCAAGTCACTCGACACGCGTACCGGTATGTATATACAAGCGTGAAGTACTTGTGATAGCTAAAGAACCGACTTCGCAACTTGTCCGTTCATCGAGGACAAATTGCGAAGTTCATGTCTTGTTCTCAAAGACAGCACATTTACAAGTTCACGATGCAACATGTCAACTTCCACATCTTCTGGCAACACACAGCGTCTCAACGTCCCAGGAATACAAAGCATGTCAGATCAAAGTGTGCGTCTGTTCATTGTCGTTCCATTTCAGATCTACATCTAGCCTACCGGCCGAAATCATTCCCATGCAAACCATCTCCCGATGAGCCCCACAGAAGTCGCTGACACCTCGACATGATCCTGCTCTTCCGTAATCGAGGCCGTTAGAACTACGCTGATGCTTACTCTCTCAGCCATGAGACAATGTGAGACCCATGATACATGCATTCGTTACTGATACTGCCAGCCGTTTCCAAACTCTGTGCTGGCAAAATTTTGATCCATGTTGAAGCTGGGAAATTCATCGTTGGGCACACTCAACGAGCCGTCATTCCACGACTGTGGCGCGTAGACTGGCATGCCGTGGATTACATTTGAATCGATTGGCGCCGATGTGTACGATGGTCCGCCGCCTCGTTTATACGCGGCTGGGTCGCCTGCGCTGGGACTGTTGGCAATGCCAAATAACGGGCTACCGACGTCGATGTCCGGAAAAAGTTGCCGAATGAGATCCTCGCCTGGTGCGCTGCTCGGGCCGACCGAGTGAGATTGAGGTCTACCCGAAGGACTCATGGCTGACCGCGGTGCCACGGGCGCACCCGAAGGCGACCTAGGGGATTGCCAGGGGTCGACAAGACCCATGACAGTGTCTCCAGAGTTCAGTTTCCCACTTCCAGACTCTATGGCGTTGCCAGCGGGAGCTTCAATCATGCTCAGTCCTGATGGCAAGCTAAAGTCCACATTGCCGAAAAAGCCGGGTGGCAGACTGCGACGATTGATGTTGGCGTCGTCGGGGATCGTATCCTCTTGGATGATGGGCATCTGCATGGAAGCGCCGTAAAAGTCATCCATGTTGGGGATCTCATCGACCTCGGACTGTGTTCCCGAAGATGCAGCCGTCAACGCTGGTTGGGCAACACTCCCATTCTCAAACACACTTGGCCAAGCGCCGAAAGCGTTGTTGTTGGCATGATTGCTCGAGTCCGAGGGAAAGGCAGACCATGGATCGTAAGAGCTTTCTGCTATGCTGGACGTAGGACCCAGCTGAGGAAATGCCGTCGAGTCGTTCACTGTCGTGTCGATGCTATTTTTGGGCTGTAGATTCCTGAAGTCGGTAAAGTCCATGGAGGATAATGTGGCTCGGTGTGGTCGCATGGGTGAACTCTCGCCCGAATGGGATTGTCTCGATTCGGATTGATATGGCATGTTGGCTTGGTAACCGAAATTGGAGTTGCCGTAACCCAGATTGTTGTTCAGGGCGAGACTATCCACAGATCGGGTCGCCGCACTCGCCACGCTTTGATCGGAGTTGTGCCTGGCAACGGGCATCTTGTAGGGCATGCCGCATTCATGGGCCGCGAAGTTCTTCCGATGAACCGGCTTGTGATGTCCATTGGCAAAGACAGTGATGGAACCATCGGATCGGGTGCTGTCGAGTCGTGGTTTGGGCACGGCTGGACCATGTGGAGGAGTCGATCCATCGTCGACACCGGGCTCCCGCTTGAGAAATGAACATGTACACTTGCCGCCATGATGGCAGCAGCAACCCTGCTCTTCTGCAACAGCGGCCAAATGTGCCGGGTCCTTTTCTTCATGGTGGTCGTCGTGGAATCCAGCCTTGGCTCGCTCCTCGGCCTCACGCAAGTGTATACATTTCTCTTTCGGGTGGTGAGGCTTTTCGACCTCACCACAATCGCACTTCACATGGGCCGATCGCTTCTTCCGTTCGAGACGACAGTGGTGGCATTGAGTGACCGGCCTTCCCTTCTTCGGAACCAGGGTGAGTTCGCGGTCTGGGAAGAGACACACGGTCAGTACAGGACGCGGATGGTGAGTGTTGACGCGGCCGTCTTACCGGTATGAGTGCAACCACTCACACGGTGACCTTTGAGACATGATTGGCATGCCCATTTGGTGCCGTCTTCCTTGATAACCATTCCGGTGATTGTATGTGGGCACGTGCCGAGAGGGACAAAGTGATCTCTGCGCGACTTTTGAGCGGGAGCTTTGTCTCTCAAGCCTCGAGTGGATGATGGTGCTCAAGGGCCGGTGCAGAATGATATAGTCCGGTGCGCCCAGCCAGGGTGGTCGGGAAGAAGTCTGTTCCAGAAGGACGCCGAGAAGGCAGGACGGTCAGGGTTAAGGATGCTCGCAAGGGAAGTGTTGTTCAATCGTCCATGGCGCGGTCGAGGATCACTCGCGATGCGATGGGAGAGGGGAGGGAAGAGCGGACGACTTGAAACGCAGCGCTACAGGCCTGACCGTAAGGTCGCCGTGGCTAACGGAAGATCTGAACAGACTCAAAATCGGCAAATTGTGGTCGACATGAGAAAAGGGTTGGTTGGGTGAGAGGGAGAGAGATGTCATCAAAGGGAGACGACGGGAGAGTGGAAGAGGGCGAGCTCGAACCAGCATAACCAGCAGGGTTGCATGGGGGAAAATGCGCCCCACCAAACTTCGATCAAGGGACCGACGACTTACCTTAGTTCTAATGGAAGCAGACCGGTCTGACTGCTACTTGCGGATGGAATAGAGTGCTTTGGCTGATCCTTCCGATCCGTCTTGACTCGAATAGGTGAAAGCTCAAGACTCGATATACCGATCCCATCATCCCACCCAAGATCTGTATTTACGAGGTACCCTACCAAAGGAAGCCCTCCCAGCCCGTCGTCAACAACAATGAAAATTTAACCTTCTGGAACTTCCATTCGTCCTCGCCCTCGCCCATCGGATGTACGTCTCCAAGTATCAACCTAGTTGCACATCTCCGGGACCTGATACCCACTTGGCACTACGACCGCAACGGCATCGGATTCCACCACCATGCAGCACTGCGCCACGGTCTTCCTTACTCCCATTGTTCTGCCGGGCTGACGTCGGGTCATCTCGCTCGTATTGTCAAACCTCTAAGAGTCTTGTCGCCGTCGAGCAAAGACCGATCAGGAGCGACGTCCGTTTTCCCTCATCCTTCTTCGTTGCAGTCTTGCAGCATCCTGCAATTTGGCCGACCTAGTGTAGTGTCGAGGCTGTGCACTGGAGGGAGGGTACCGCTTCGAATCACATGCTGGCAAAAAACACGTCGCTCTGCCGGAATCCACCAAAAGCCAGCACCGGAGTCCACCAAAAGCCAGCACACAGCACACAGCACACAGCACAAATCCACAAAAAATACAATATCCAACCGCCTCGGATCGCCCGCATCCCGGACTCTCACCATCCTCGTCACAACACAATGAGAGTTGGACCATCCATCTGTCTCATCATCCACAAAAACATCAAATGCAAATCACATCTTCCAATCCCGATCGTGCACGGGCGCACCATCTCTCTGGCGCCAAATCCTTTCGTCAACCGCGGCCCGGCAGATCTGGCTTCCTCGACACTGCCGCAAGCCGAACTAGCGGGCCAAAGATCGACATGATGAAGGTGCAGACGTGCAGAGAGCCACTCTTTTGCAAGAGGGCGGCCTCGACTCATGCGAGCGAGACATGTGAAAGTCCAGAGTCTTGTTTTCCTCTGGCCCTTTCCACGCCACGCGTACACTTTGTCTTGCCTTTGAATCCAAAGGTGTGCTGTCGGATCAAGCTTCGATTGCTTGTCGTTGTTTTAAGCTTCGTTTCGATAGCGGACGAGGTCAGCGGTGACGGCCCGTGCATGATGGACCGTGTGAAGAACCCCTCTCTCACAAGTCGGAGAGTTATGTATGTGTAATACTAACTCATACACACAGACATACTTCGCACTACCTACACCGCTGGAATGAAGCCTAGTTCGGAGATCTGCACTTGATCATAATTGCCGCGCGGTCCACTTGCTAGCAGATCAAGCCGGCTTGCTTCCTTACCAGTATACTACCACGGTCCACAAGCGGCTCCGCGACAGCCACGATTGCCGTCTCCCTCACATGCTGCACTTCCGAGGCGCGACTCTGGCCTTCCTCCTGCGTCCTTGAGAAGAGATCTACAAACTTGTGGGTTGACGTACGCAAGCCAGTCATGGCTCGATGCTACGGGATGTCGTGATCGTGCGGTGTGGAACCTAGCGCTGGCGGCTAGGACTTCCCCAATCAAGCCAGTAGCCGTTGGATGTCGGCGATGCGGCTGGTCTTTGGCGCTGCTCTCTTGTTCGACTTCTCCGAGAAAGCGAGAGCCATGAGCTTCCGCTTATCAGTCTGGATCCGGATCGTTTCCTCCTGTGCGGTGCTGTTAGCTGCACATTCTGCTCCACTATATGCTTGCTTGTCACGAGCGAAGAGCCGAAGATGTCATACCTCAATGCTTCCCTCCATGACCAGTCGGAACACCTTTGTTTCCTTCTTCTGGCCGAGACGGTGCACTCTGTCAACGGCTTGATCTTCAATAGCTGGAGCCCTGTAGAGAGTTAGCCGAAGCCCGTGAATCGTGAGCATGATCAACACATACCACCACGTGTCTGACAAGATCACGTTCGACGCCGCCGTGAGGTTCAGGCCAACAGAGCATGCGGCGAGTGAAGCCAGCATGACTGTCGTCTTCGGGTCACTGTTGAGAGCCTCGATGGCTTCATCTCGCTTGGCCACGTTCATCGTGCCGTCAAGTCGACAGTACTTCACCCCGTCATTGTCCAGTCTGGCGCTGACGATGTCGAGGAAGCTGGTCCATTGAGAGAATACAATCGTCTTGTCCGTCTTGGTAGCCTGCAAAATCTTGACGATGCCTTCGAGCTTGCTGGAGCTCTGGTGTAGATCGACTTCATCGTCGGCTTTCTCGTCTCCTGTCTCCGTTGCTGGTTTTACCAAGCAAGACTCATCTTTCAGTTCAGCTCGACACATGGGACACTTGTGTTGACCCTCAATGACGCGAACGATACAGTCCTTCCCGAAGCTGTGGCCGCATGCTGTGATGACGGGCTCGTGAAGAGTCTCGAGACCTGTTGAAGGAGTACCTGTCAGCAAAGCATGAATACGGCGGCTGGATTCCAACTGGGTACTCACATATGGCGCACTCCTCGGCTGACTCAAACTGAACCTGCAGAATGTCACGCAGAGCTTTCGTATTCTCAGGATTGAGGTCAACCACGGCTTGCTTCTCCAGTTGTGCGAGCAAGCTAGAGTCGTCAGTTCAACAAAATTTCATCAGCATGCCGTCCGGTCCACTTACCGACTAACTCGCTCCTTACAGAGGCCCCAGTGATTGCAACACTGTCTCATCCGGAGAAGAACCTCCAAGACGTGATTATATGTGGCTGTTGTCTTCGCGCCAGCAGCAGCGTTCTGCTCGTACTTCATCATAAGACCCTTGGCTTCATCACGGAAAGCGTCGTATCGTGTCTGTTCCTTCTCTGTGAATTCGAGACGATGGACGAACTCCTCCAACTTTGGCAGTCGAAGGTCGATGAACGGCATGTCCTTGCGACGACGTAGGGTGAAGGCTCTCATGACGGCTTGCAGCAGAATTGAGGCGTCCTCGGACTTTGCGCCTCCATTGCTCATCGGTCGGACGAGCACCGCGTTGAACACATCCAATTGGTTGAGGCCACCTGTAATTCCGACAAATCGCAGCAGGGAGAACAGATCTCGCAGCGAGTTGACAATGGGTGTGCCAGTCAGTACCCAGCGGGACCGAGATGTGAGGTTCATGACCGCACCGGCACCTTTCATTTGTGGGTTGCGGACAATGTGACCTTCGTCAAGAATGACACGGCGCCACTCCATGCTGTAGAGGCCTTTCTCGCGGAGCTTGTTCTCCGGCTGCTTTGAACCCTTGCCTCGTGGCATGAAGTCACTGGCCAACGTTTGGTACGTCGTGAGAACCACATCGTACTTGGCGAAGTCCTCCGCCGCCATGCTGTCAACCCGTCCTGTGCCGTGATACGTATAGCAACTCATTTTGCTGCTTGGCTTCACATGAGCCTCGATCTGTGTCGTCCAATTGGACATGACACTCAGTGGTGCAACGACGAGTGTCGTGCCTCTGCCGAACTTCTCGGCATCGGCAACGATGAGAGATATCATCTCAAGCGTCTTGCCCAGACCCATGTCATCCGCGAGGATCCCGCCGGAGGCGAGTGGCGGTGCTTGACTGGTTGTGAAGTTGGAAGCAAGGTTGGTGTATCCACCATTGGAGCGAGTCCATAGCTGCACAGCTTCGTTTGTACCGGGGCCGGGAAGGGCTGGAGTTTCGTGTTCGAGAAGCCAATGCAATGCTTGCAGCTGATACGGCAGCATCGATGTCTTGATGCCCTTGGGTTGCGAAGCAGGCGGCATGTTTTTGAGATCGTCTTCGTTCATGCCCATGTGCTGCGCAGCTGTCTGTAGTCCGCGTGGATCAATCCTCTGGGAAGCTTCCAACAAATCGGCCATCTGTTGTTGTTGGGTGCCGTTAGGTGCATGACCATTGGCATAGGTCGGCTGGCCCCCCTTCGAAGCGCTTCCGGAACCACCTCCTGCGGCTGCAGCTCGACGTGCTTCTTTGAGTCGATTCTTCTCGGCTTCCTGAGCTGCCTTCGCACGCTGTTTCTCAGCCTTCTCAGCCTCGGTGATGGCTTTGATGGGCAGCTTGTCGGCCTTCATCTTCTCGACAAGGGTCTTACCCTCATCGAAGGCAGGATCCGGTCCTGTGTCTCTGTCAGCCAAAAGAACAAGGACTTCATCGGCCATCAACGAAGAATCTGCATCGCTCACCGAACAAGTGCACTGTCAGAGGGCAGTCGAATGTGCTTTTGACGCCTGCGAGCTGGCCTTCACAACGCAGCCATCGATTATCGATGTACTTGCTGAGCTTCTCTGCCGTCTTCCGAGGGATGTGACCAATTTGAGTTCCAGAGACGTTGTCAATCCTGATGGCATTACCTGGAGTCTTGTTAGTCTGGTTGTCGACACATGTCAGAGGACACTCACTGTCGTACGGATTGCCGGGCTCGCGGCGCATCAGGATGTGTTCGCCAGGGTTTGCATTGCCGCGATAGTACTGGCAGCCAACGATCTTGATGGAAAGATCGCCATAAAGTTGTAGTCGATCGCTGCCCGCTGCATCGTCCTGTGATGAACCAATGACTTCGTCAATATCGTCTTCGATATCGTTGGCTAGCCATGCCTCTCTCTCGGCTTCGGGATGAGTGCCATTATATGAGCTCCATGGAGCAACATGCCGAGTCGGAGCACTGCTGCTCGGTCTCGAATAAGCGTTCCCAGCGGCTGCGAATGGCCGTTGGCTGCGGCTGATTTGGCTGCTAGGGGCCGCAATTCTTGGTGCCTTACGCGAGGAGGATGTCTGCTCGTCGTCGCTGCCAGTCAGGTCGACGTCCACCCGCTTTCGCTTATCGTTGTTGGTACTGGTTCGCGCCATGTTGTTGTCACTTCGTTCGTGCAATGGTGCCGTATCAGGGGGAAGACACGTAGCGAAAGGAAATTGTTTGCTGATGGAAAGGAACTGTGACCATCGACAGTTGAACGCGCCTGACAAGGGTTTGACAAGGGGTTGACGTCACACCACTCACACGTTCTTACCGCGCCAGCACGTGGTCCTTTCTCACAGAGCTATGACTTGCAATGAGTAGTCGCTCTGCAGCCCAAATATTCACTTGCACGAGAAGCAGAAGAACAGCAACTCTATGGATTGTCTTTAAACGACCACACCCTGCCAGAACACAATTTCATCGGACTTCTGGAGCCCTCCCGGTCTCTTATCGATTGGCGCTTTAGACTTTTGAAGATGCGGGAATGGCCGAGCGAAATCAACCTTGCGTTCTCGAACATCTCGTCTTCGCCGATGCGACATCACGATTAATCATGTCGAAACGAAAACGGGACGACGAGGCGGAAAGTGGCGCTGCGAAGATTCATAAGGACTACCGGAAACTGCGACAAATAGTCGGGGCCTTCAACGAAAGCTCCGGGCAGCTTGCAAAAGCGTTCAAAACAGCCAGAGGATTCGAGCGACAAAAGCTGGGCCGACGGAGAAAGAATGCTGCGGCGCAGAAGGACGACCAAGATGTGGAGAGAATAGACGCAGAAGTGGCTGCGTTGAAGACGCTGGACGTCACAACTGCTGCACAGCATCATCTGGCCAAGTCGCTCCTTAAGATCAAGGCTGTAGCTACATGTCTGGAACTGCCTGTGGAAATCAGCAAGCCGAAAGCGTTACCCTCCGACGCTCCGTCTTTGAACGTGAACGCCCGACTATGCAATTCGAATCCGGTGAAGGAGGTATTCGCGCCTGCTATGACCAGAGTAAAGGCTGTATTTGGGATTGTGGACGAGGCTGCGGCTCCGGCGAAGAAGAAGAAGAGGTTAAGAGCGAAGGACTATGGAAATGCAGCGGCAGGCGAGAAAGCGGAAGTCAAAGCTACAGCGGCAGGTACACAGAAGGAGGAAGATATGGAGGCTATGGCAGAAAGCGATGAGCACTCGGGCGATGAGATGGACGATTATCGTGGCCGGCTGGCATCCTCGGAGGATGAGAGTGATATGGGCGAGACATCAGACGTTGAAGAACTCGAGCGCACGCTGGCAGAGGAGGGACTATCACGGAAGCCCAGCTCGACCAACAAATACGATCCTGCAGCTGATCTGTCCCTGGACGATGCATCATCGCAGCCTGACCCGGAGGACGACATGGAGAAAGCAAATCCAAAGAAAGCAGCAACAGCAGCGATCAAGAAGTCTGCGTTCATACCCTCTCTCAGTATGGGAGGCTACATCTCTGGCAGCGGCTCCGATCTTGACGACGATCTTGACATCGCACCGAAGAAGAATCGACGTGGCCAACGCGCTCGACAAGCCATCTGGGAGAAGAAATTTGGCACCAAAGCCAAGCATGTGAAGACACAAGACCGAAATCAAGGCTGGGATGCGAAGCGAGGAGCGGTGGGAGGCAGAGATGAGAAACCGCATCGGTTTGCGAATGCGGCCAATGCGCAGCCTCTTGGACCCAGGAAAGGAGAGGTCAAGAAGCCGAAGGAGCGAGACGACACTGGACCGCTGCATCCCAGTTGGGAGGCTGCGAAGAAGGCGAAGGAGAAGAAGGCCGTTCCGGTGGTGTTTTCGGGAAAGAAGATTAGCTTCGACTGAAATCACGGACACCTCGATTATGCCTCAATTCTTCGCCCTGCAGTGAATGTGTCTTCTCTCCTTGCGGTGGGCTTGATAATGCTTGGTATGAAAAACACTTGGACGCTGCTGCCTTCAGTTGCCTCTGAATACCTCTACAAAATTCTGCCAGCCACCAAGATCGTAGATATTGTCGACCTCGTCCAGACTCCAGATCCGCGTCCAAAGCATATCCTGTCCTATGGGTGGCCTTCCATCATCAGTCCGCACCAGCACCTGGTCACTATGGACTGGCCACCAAATATTCCTGTCGGAGGCGCTCTCGAAGTCCGTCATAGCGGGATTGTACTTGCCATCGTTCTTCAGCTCGTAGTGCCTCCTCAGATCAGCGAGTCGCGTCTTGAAGACACAGCCATCGCTCATGTCCTCCTTCCAATCGGACCATTTCTGAGACTCATTCGTTGTCATACCGGCCCAGATCAGGTACAAGTGGTAGGCGAGTAGACCCAGAGGCAGTGATGCAGTAGAAGCAGCGAGGAGCCCCACACCAGACACGGATATACCGCCGCGATTGACGGCGATTACGAATGCATGGCCTAGATTGGTCATCCGAGCGCGAGAGAACAGCGGGTTCGATGGGTCGATGACGACGTACTTCTTCACCAGCTGCCAGCTGAGATGAGCGCCGTAGATTTGGACCATGCCGAGTGTCAGCAGCAGCGCGAGAAAGTAGCGGTAGTTCCCTCGACCCAGACAGTTGTTGACCCAGGGACAGTGGTGATCACACTTGGCTACACAGGTCCCGCAAAGACTGCAATGTTTCGATCGTGCTGGTTTGACAATGTCGCAAGTCCGGCAGTGGTTGTTCGGCCGGAACAGCGCATTGTCATATGGATAGTCGAGCATGCGGGCATTCAGATTCGCTTTGCTGATGTAGTGAGCTCGGCCGGTGACCGAGAGGTATGTGAAGATGTATGGCATGCCAACCAGGACTGGGACCGGCAGAAGTTGGCTTCTAGTCAGAAGATGTGTCGTGTTGTACAAGAACAGAAATGCGCTTCCAGTGAGGAGAAAGAGGAATATGATCTGAGACTTACTTAGCTGGGTGATGCCTTCGCAAGTCAACAGGCGCCGCCTACCAGGACAATCGGATTCTTCTCGTAGAACAGATATTGCCCAAGTCGCTTGCTCTTCCTTGTGACTCGTCCTCCGGTCAGTCTCCGATCGGCACTCCTCAACCCACTGGGTATGTGCAGGCATAGCAGCCGTTGGAGCCAGCCGATGGGTGTTCTCCTCAGAGCAGGCAGGCGGCCGAATAGAGCCACAAATGTCAGAAAGGATATGGCGAGAACCGCGATGGCGATGTTGCGAAGGGCGCCCATGTTGAGTGCATTCTCCTGGACGATGCTGTCAGTACTGGGATGGCGGATCACAGTGATATGTTCATGTGATGCTAGTGATAGAAGAAGGTGAAGTGCGATGCAGGCCAACCTTGGAAGACGCGTGTTCCTGGTCAAAGTTTCATGCGGATCGCGTCTCCCCAGTCCGAGCTTCGAAGATCCCCACCTCGATCGCAACATTGAACGCATCCGACACCACAACAAGTTCAACAGCACCTTACACTCACCATGGCGGACGCGCCAGTCGTCGTGACGAATGGCGCAGGTGGTGGTCCTGCGGTCGGCCGGCTACTTGAGGGCAAGAGCTTCTTCCTGGTCCAGCGACTGCCCGCTCGCTCACATCTGATCGCGGACATCGAGAGCAATGCAGGTCGCATCGTGAAGCTCGAAACGAACGCCGACTATGTCATCGCCGACCATGCGCGTAAGGATGCACCAGCCGGAAGTCTCTCTTACACCTTTGTCGAGCAGGCAATCCGCAAAGGCGCACTTCCCGATCCCTTGGAACACCCCGCAGGACCTCAAGTCGGAATAGCGCGGGAAGCAGGATCCGTGATACCAGGGAAGTCATTTAGGACTCCATTCTCGGCTGCAGATGACAAGATCTTATGGCGATGGGTGGAAACGGCGAAAGCGAATGGAGAAGCAAGCAAAGGCAATGATGTATACAAACGATTGGAAGCTGTCAACCCACGACATACATGGCAGTCATGGCGAGATCGATACGTGAAGAAGCTCTTGGACAAGCCGCCCGCGGGCGTCATGGTAGCTGCCAATGCGCCACCGAGTCCACCTACTGCGCCAGACAACGACCAGACATCCAATGGCAGGTCGGCACGGGAAACGACACCTCGACCCTCGCCAAAGCGTCGAAAGGTCACAGCCTCTCCGGAAAAGCAAGTCGCTGAGAGGTCTGCGCCTGTCTTCGAGCAAGCAGACTTCGATACAGTGATGGCTGAAGCCGAACACTTGGAAACAGTTCCTCATAAATTTTACAAGACAGCATGGAAACACTTTGCCCAAGAGGATGAATTCCGGCATCACACAGCGGAGGAATGGCAGGACTTCTACGAGACTGAAGTCCGGCCTGTCTACATTAGAGAGCGGCTCAAATTGGAGCAGGACGGTCCTCGCAATGATGAAGATAATGATCAAGAGTCCGAACGTTCCGACCACAATGACGCAGCCGAAGAAATCGAACAACAAGGAGATATTCTAGGCGACGGGCAGGCCTCAGACGCAATGACTTCTCCGCCCGAGCAGCCCACAGGCCAGAGTGGCATGAAGCGGAAACGTAGTCCCGTCCATTCGCGGCGTGGGAGCAATGCAAGTAGAGCGGCATCTGAAAAGTCATCCTCTGCGAAGATGGTCGTGAAGGACAGATCTCGAGGAGCGCCCGCTTCAATACAGTCGAGAGTAGCGCGGACCGTCGATGCTGACTTGCGAGAGGCGTTCGACAATGTCCCAGGATTACGATCCCTGCAGGCCTCTGTGCAGGCGCATATGCTAGATGTAGATGATCATGAAGCTCCATCTAGCTCTCAACTTATCACATCAGACGCGAATCGCGAAGCAGCGGCCCAGCTGCAGGCAGAGGCGGATCGAGCGACGGCGAATGCACGCGGAACCCAATCGAAGTCGATAGCTGGGAGCGTCGATGAGGTTGGCGAGAACTCCTTGATCGAGGAAGATGGGACTTTCGACGATGAAGCGTCTGAACGGCGGGGAGATGCACTGACAGAGGCCAATCTAGCGAGCCAGGAAGCCCAGCACAAGCAGAAGCTAGTTCGAGGAATCGACCTGCCGGAAGATGATCCGATGGTCGATCAAAGCGACTTCATATCCTACATACAAGCAGCGATGGGTAAAGAGGCTATTGCATCCTTGACAAGCCCATTCGACAAGACGAAGACAGGAGACGCCGCTGTGAGACAGGATACGACTGATACACCGCTGCGCTTGCAAACCGCAGACCCGCTCCAGAGGGTTCCGGCTGTGTCTCTATCGGAGGAACGGGATGATGACGAGTCTAGCAACGACTCTCTGCCGTGGGCTTCGTCACAACGCCAGGCGGACCGTCGTGAGGACAGCAGCACCTCGCAATTGCAGTCGCATGTCGAACAGTCATCTGTTCAGGATCCAATCATGCACAAGACTACGAACGGCGCGAAGTTTGGACCGAAGAACGAAGCCTCTATCCCATCAGTAAGAGGATTGCCCTTGATGGATGCGGCCCTGCTCGACTCACAGGATGACGAAAAGCAGCCCAGTAAAGGTGTCTCCGCTTCGGCGCTACTCCACGAGTACACGTTTGCTGACGGCGAGCGATCTGACGATGACATGGCTGAAGATGAAGATGAAGAAGATGGTGATCAAACCCTACAACAGACATATCCTGATAACGGAGATGAGATCGATCTCAAAATTCCGGAGCCTGACGGTGGATTCACGTTCACCTCATCAGTCGAGGGAGAACAAGATGGACAGCCGGCACGCTCGACCGAGCATCACGACAGGAATGAGAAATACCTCAACCCTGAAGTCATTTCGCTGTCTTCCGCCGATCTCAGCTCCCCTTACCAAAGCTCTAGCGCCTCCAAATCACTTCATCGGGGCAACGAAACACCGCCAAGGAGGGGCCATCCTCTCGGGACGCAGGATGTTGTCAATTTCGGGTCTCAAGAGCTTGATCTTGAGGTTCCATCGCCCTCCGCGTCTGACATGTTTGAGGATGAAGAATACGCGGAAGTGCCAGCCGAAAGAATGAAGGCCACTTCGAGCCGTCCGTTGGAAACGCAGGACATTCTTGATGCTCAGACGCAGTATCCCGACCTGAACGTTGCACTCCCACTTTCAGACGACGACGATGATCTTGGTGACGACTCGTCCGAGGAGTCTCAAATCCCAGCAAAACCAGCAACGAAACACAAAAGTAGACCAGGTCGGACCGTCGAATCCCAAGCTCTGACAGGGGACCCGGAGGAGATTGCTGACAAGCTTGACGAATGGATCGCAACGCAGATGGTCCGCGGCTACGATAACGTCGCCAGTATGCGTGCCATGCTGTGCACATCGATGCGGCCTGACTTGGCAGAGCTGGTTCTGCTCGGCGAGAAAAGCGGCTCAGGCTTACCGCAAGATGTCTCGGGCATTTGGAGTGAGCGTGATGACCGGGCTGTGGAAGGAGGAGACGCTGCAGCAATACGTCGACTCGAGGCGAAGCATGGTTGGGAGGAGTGCAAGGCTAGGCTGAAGTTTCTTGCGGACTGGCGAGAAGTGTAGAATAAGCTGATCTGGTACGCGTCTATAGTTTGGAGCGATCATCGAGCGGAAGTCTGCTCCGAAGGCTTTCTAAGACGCATCGTCGTCGGTGCGTGTGCTCAACGTCACTACAAGGCGCAGCAGTACATGGACAAGCATGTTTCGCGGCTCCACGACCCATGTTCATCTTCGTTGACGCGGTGCGGCGTCGTGGCAGGTCTGTGAACGACCGATGATGCTCGCCAATGGCAAGTAGCGTCTGTGACACTGATGTGATGTGCCAGACCAGTTAATTGCCTCTCCATCGCCGGTAGCAAGTGAGGTCCCAGTCGAGGCCTCCAGATATCTAAGCATTTAAAGTTGGGTCTACGACGCCACCTCGTGGCGGGGCTAAGAAGCATCCCAGACAGCGTCACATGTGCCTTCACTTAGACCTGCACTTCGACCAAGCGTAGTTCGTGCATACCTTCTTTTGCTCTTAACATCCAGCAATCAAACTCTGAGGGCGCATTGTAACAGGATGTTTCGCACACAAGCAAGTCCGCTTGACGAGGCAGGCAAGTCAAGGGTCATGAACCTCGAGGCCGCGCAAGGCTCCAGGCAGCATTACTGACTTTCGACACAGTCGTCAAAGCGACCGACGAGAACCTCACGAGCGAGAATTGGGAATTCATCCTCGATGTATGCGATCGAGTATCCGCCGACTCGTCTGGACCATCCCAGGCCGTAGCCTCCATTATCAAACGTCTTGCGCATCGCAATGCAAACGTGCAGCTATACACCCTCGAGCTGGCAAACGCTTTGTCACAAAACTGCGGAGCTCCTCTACATCGTGAGCTTGCCTCGAAGGCTTTCACAGATGCGCTGCTACGACTCGCCGCCGACCGCAATACTCATGCGCAGGTCAAACAGAAGGTGATGGAGAGGATGGGTGCCTGGACGGAGGAGTTTCGGTCGTCGCCAGACTTGGGCATTATGGAGCAGGCATACGGGAAGCTGAGAATGCAGCAACCAAGTTTACTCCCGCCGAGTAAGCCAGTGAAGAAAGAGATCAGCAGCGATGACAGGAGGAAAGAGGACGAAGAGCTTCAGTTGGCTTTGGCATTGAGTATCAAGGACAAAGGTGCGAGCGATGCTGCTACGAGCAATACCCAGCAGCAGCCACAACAACAGCAGGCAGCTCAGACACAGCCTACACAGCCACAAGGAACGACAGCTGCGACTGTCAGCAGGGTGCGCGCTCTGTACGACTTTACACCAACCGAGGCGGGCGAGCTGGCTTTCCGCAAGAACGACATTATTGCTGTCTTGGAATCGGTCTACAAGGACTGGTGGAAAGGTAGCTTGCGTGGTCAGACTGGTATCTTCCCGCTCAATTACGTCGAAAAGCTGCAGGATCCCACAAAAGACGAGATGGAGCGCGATGCACAGATGGAGTCCGAGGTGTTTGGCGAGGTCAAGAATGTGGAGAAGCTACTGGCATTGCTCAGCGTGGGCGGTGAGGCTGGCGTACGGCGAGGCGAGCGCGAGGAGGAAGAGATCAGCGAACTGTACCAGCGCACTCTGAGCATCCGGCCAAAGCTCATTGAGCTGATTGCCAGATATTCGCAAAAGAAGGGTGAGTCCAGATCGGCGCTGTCGAATATTGCCTGTGCTAATGTTCTGTCAGATGACTTCACACAGCTGAACGAAAAGTTCATCAAGGCGCGGCGAGATTACGAAGCACTGCTGGAATCATCCATGTCTCAGCCTCAGTATCAGCAGCAGCAATATCCCATTCGAGCTCGACAACCACAGCACTACCCACCACAACATCCGACTCCATATGGAGGTCCACAGCAGCCACCATCACAGCCTTATCAGCAGGGCCCACCTCCTTCACAAGGATATCAGACACCCCAGCCCTTCACCCAGCAACATCAGCAGCGCATGCCACCACAGCAGGACACCCAACGCTACTTTTCACCCCCACCAGCGGATGCACCAGGTCCCAGTCCTCCATTTGCAGCTCCATACCCACAGCAAAACGGACCGCCACCCACACAGAACGGCCCTGCGCCATTCCACTTCCTTCCTGGCGGTATGCCGCCACCGACTGGCAACGAGATCAGACGCAAGCCGAGCCCACATGATGCTCCCGGCCGTGGACATAGCGATCCATACAACGCCGCGCAAGCTTTTCAGGGACAGATCCGACCGAATAGTATCCACACCCTCAACAGTGGTAACCCGCAAGAGCTCGCTACCAGTGGCTATGAGTCTCCCATCGACAACAGGCACTCATATCCCTCCGCGCACGCTCAGCAACCGCCAGGCCAAGATCAAGCATACAATGCATATGTCCAGTCTCAACAAGCACCGCCAGGCCAACAACAGCAAGCACCACCACCACAACCTCAGCATGCACCTCCACAGCTACAGCCACAGCCTGCCGACCACGCCATGCCACACCGACAACGAACACAAAGTTTCGAATCGCCCACGAGTATGTACTCGGCACAGCCAGATGGTCAGCATGCGCCGCCACAACAGCCCAGCGCGCCACCACCTGGTGTGCCATCTGCGCCGGGTTTGCCATCGGCGGGAAGTGCGCCGTACCAGGCTTATCAGCCCTATCAGCCGCAACAGCAGGCGACGCCCTCGGCTGGGAACGATGGTGATCCGGGAGACTTTTACCGCTGAGACCCTTCGACGCTGAAGTATGAGCAGGACTATACAAGCGACGTATGTTATGTAGTATAATGATAGTGCAACGTCATAGCCTGCTCCATTGAGATGTGTCGGTGGTGATACAGTAATGACCAGAAACACAAGTGAGCTTCCATCCTCTATTCCAGTGTCGATGTCACCAGTACCCTATCTTCATGCCAGTCTGCAGACGTTGAGCCTGCGGTTGGGATCGTCCAGCCTCACGTGCGCAAGATCTTCAGGTCTGTGTTCAATGATGGAGTGCATCACATTCGGCAACCCTCGGTAGACAATCTACATGTGACAAGTCCACGAATGTCGTGTCTGCTCACGGCGTGTAGACGTGCATAATGGGCTGGATTCCGGAATCCGAAGCGCATCGTGGCGCTTAAAGGCGGAAGCGTGAGCTGTCGACAGCGTGTCACGGGCGGATGGCTGCTGCAATGTGAAATTGTGGACTTCTCGTGCGAGTTGTGGAGGCGGCGGCGGCAGAGCAGGTTCGGCAGTCTGGTTCGACGCGTGGCAAGGGAGGCAGATTATGCAGTCAGAACCTGTCTTCGGCTGCGGGACCTGCGTTGACAACAACCATGACCAGCGGAGGTCGGTAGAAGGGATGCAAAAGCGTTGCGTTGTCATACTCCCTCGCATATCGCATCGTCTGCCGGCGTTTGGGCCTTGCTACGGGGAAGGACGGCTTGGGCGAACACAGCGCTGGAGGTGGAAGCCGGGGGATCCTTGTCTGCAATGTGTTGTTTTCTGGCTTCCATGCCGTGACACTGTGTCGTTCTGTGAGGAGTGGGGTTCTGAAGAGGAAACTGGTCGTTCATCACGGACTTTGCTTTTGGAAAGTGGTTGTTCTTGGTTGTAATGCGTGACGATTTCTGCTATCGTGCACGTAGGCTGACGGATCGGAGCTCGATCCATGATCTCCGCCCGCTTTCTTCGCGGAGTCCGAGTCACGGGCGGTGTTCGCAAGCTGTTCTGGCCTCTTCTATGGGCCCGTCCTCCCTTAGGTTAATTGGTGCCGAGCATATTGAAGCATTTCATTCAGGTGACCGCCAGATGGTCGCAAAGTGGTCAAAGTCCATGATCGCGACACATGTGCACCGTCTCGTAGGGTATTCGCCGTGTGCCATGTCATTGCTCGTCTTCTCGGTCGATATCGTGCAGGACAAGTCACTGATAGGGTGGGGCTCCTGTAACCGGAACCAGGATGTTGTGTCGTTCCAAGAACTGTATCTGTATCACGTCCACGGCTCGATCAGAGGCCACAGCGCAGAGTGCTCGCCATCATCAGCAGCGCAGTGGTCACCTCGGAAACCCGTCCTTGCGCGCTCAGATTTCTGCCATTTCGTCGGATTGTTCTGTGCTCGTTCGTTCGTGTGATTGAGCTTCCTTCGACTTCCCTTTCCGCGCCCCTCAGTTCACGGCCAGCCAGCCGTTCTTGGCACGAGACGGGAACCTTACTCTCCACTGCGCGCGACGACAAACAACCTTCAGAATGCCTCTCAAGAAAGGCAACTCTCGCTCTCCACACCACAATCCCGGCCACTTCTCCGCCACCGCCGCCTCCGCCGAGACCACCGCCCCACGCCCCTCCATCTCGGTCACGCCGACAGCTCCGTACCACCACGCTGACCCCCAGCCCAGCTCCGCCATTGTTCATCAGCAGCCCGACGCATACGCCGCCTCGCGATCCAACCGCTCCTTCGAAGGACATCGACCGACGGCACCACAGTCACGCTGGTCCTTGAACCACAAGACCTCGACTGATCTACTGGGCCAGCGCTTCGACTCCGCAGCTGTGCTCAACAACATCAACGCCGTGCCATACCAAACCGATTTCAGCTCATTGCAACCGCCCGCCGCGCAACCAACCCATCCCGCTTTTCAGCAGCCGGTACAGAGCCCGAACAAACCTTACGCATACGGCTCCTCGCAAAACTCTGCAGCCGCCAGTCCCGCCGCGAGCCTGTCACAGAGCTTGGCGGCGACAGGGCGGCGGATGGACGACCTCACAGCACCGCGGGCGGAGCCCAGCGGTATGCGAAGTCCGCGACAGAGATACAGCGATGAGGCCAAGGATAGCAAGATTGGAAAGAAGAAGAGTGGATTTTCGAGCTTCATGAACAATCTTGTTGGTGCGCCACGGAAGCCAACAATCTCAGCTCCGGAGAACCCTGTGCATGTGACGCATGTTGGCTATGATCAGGAGACTGGCGAGTTCACAGTGAGTAGAGATGATATATCAATGAGCATATCAAGGACGAATTGCTGATGATGGAATAGGGCCTACCCAAAGAATGGCAGAGAACACTCCAAGCCAATGGAATTACCGAGCAGGAGCAGAGGAAGAACCCACAGGCTATCATCGACGTTGTGACATTTTTCAACGAGAACGCTGGAGACACTGGGAGCGATGACTACACATATCACAAATTCGACAATGCGCATCCGCATGATAGCCCACAGTCACTGGGTCCTCAAGGATATAATCAGAACGGCGCCAGTCCTGGCGGCTACATTGGAAGCCCACCGGCCAGTCCGCGATTTCCTAAGAATGGCCAAGAAAGCTTCGAAAACCCCCGAGCGCCGCCACCAGTACCGGGTGGTATGAGCCAGGGTCTCGGCATGCCTCCTTCTCGTGCCGTTTCCCAGTCCAATGGTGGCATGCTACCCCTGCGACCAGCGCCGAAACCGCCAGGAAGTCACTCGACCGGCCTCGTACCGCAGAGAGCTGCACCCCCCGCTCCAAATGCTCAACGTGAATATCCGCGAACTGATGATGGTCTGCCTGCAGTGCGATACGCGCCTCCTACGATCAACGATGTCTCGTCCAACTCGAATTCGCCACAGTCGCGCAGTCGCGCAAACACTGGACCATCACAGCAATATCAACCTCAAGCTCCAGTATCGTCGCCACAGCAATATCAACACCAGCAGGAGCAGGCTATGAAAGCTGCTCAGCAGCAGATGAAGCAGACCACACTGGAGAGATCGCAATCCCAACGGCAACAACCAAATCCTGGATTCCAGCCGCCGATCACAAACCTGCCACCTCTGAACGAATCTCGACAAGTGCCGCATCCCGCAGCAGTGGATCCTCGACTGGGACCAGCACCGCGACCGAGACAGCGACCTCGCCAATCAATCACAAATGCAGAGGTTGTCACACGGCTTCAGAACATTTGCAACGCAGCAGACCCGACAAAGAAGTATCGTAATTTGATCAAGATCGGACAGGGCGCCTCAGGAGGTGTCTACACGGCTTACGAGTTGGGCACCAACAAGTGTGTAGCGATCAAGCAGATGAATCTGGAACAACAACCGAAGAAGGATTTGATCATCAACGAGATTCTGGTCATGAAGGACAGCAAACATAAGAATGTGGTCAACTTCATGGACAGCTTCCTCGTCAAAGGCGATCTCTGGGTGGTGATGGAGTACATGGAGGGCGGCAGTTTGACCGATGTTGTGACCTTCAACATGATGTCCGAGGGACAGATATCAGCCGTTTGCCGCGAAACACTCCACGGACTGCAATTCCTGCACTCAAAAGGCGTGATCCACCGCGACATCAAATCGGACAACATTCTGCTATCGATGGAAGGCAGCATCAAATTGACCGATTTTGGCTTCTGTGCACAGATCAACGAGTCGCACATGAAGCGCACGACAATGGTGGGAACACCCTACTGGATGGCTCCGGAAGTTGTGACACGGAAAGAGTACGGACGGAAAATCGACATTTGGTCACTCGGCATCATGGCGATCGAGATGATTGAGGGTGAGCCTCCTTATCTGACCGAGTCGCCATTGCGAGCGCTGTACTTGATCGCCACGAATGGAACGCCCGCGATCAAGGAAGAACACAATTTGACGCCCGTGTTCCGAGACTTTCTGGCGTTTGCGCTGAAGGTCGACCCGGAGAAGAGAGCGTCGGCGCATGATTTGTTGAAGGTGAGTCGCAGTGTACTTGTGTTTGATGGATGACGACTGACTTCCTCGTAGCACGCCTTTATCCAAACAGCTGAACCGCTGGCCACTCTCGCACCGCTCGTCAAAGCGGCTCGATTGGCTAGAATTGAAGAGCGGAAGAACAAGGGGAACTGAGAGCATCGATTCGGACGCACCAAGAAACCTCCATCAAAGAAATGCTCTAGAAGACGGTATGGAGGCGCATGTATAGACGAAGCGCGGCGCCAAGGTGGGTATGGACGGGTAACATCTCAGATTCACACCAGATGAAAGAAAGATCTCGGATACAGAATTCGCAGATCTGCAGCGATTTGGATATGGAGAGAAAAGATAGGCAGTGGTTGAGGAAAAGGAAACGTGACCCATGACCTTTGAGCCGAGCATTTTCGTAGGCATCGATGCTACAGAGCCTGGAATCCTCATGATGGATTTGAGATATAAAGACGGAGTGCTGTGTACGGCATAGCATGGCCGGAAGAAGGAAACAACGCATGGATGGGATGGGAGGAGTCGAGGCTCGAAAGAGTGCTCTCAAGACTCAGGAGGATTTGAAAACAATGGTTGGGACGCTCTCCATCTCTCAGAAGAGGAAGCGGCGGTGGTTTTACTGTCCTCGCTTGCGCATAGGTGTCTGCACAACGGGAAGAAGTTCTGAAGCAACCGAATGTCGAGCATGCATATCTCGACATACGTGAAGTCGAGTGAGAGTTCCGAGCAGTGAACCGTGGAAAGCATAGCATGCGGAATACCGCCGCCATAGATGGACACTTGCCCGAGAATGGCTATTTCTTCCATGCTCCGACCCGCCATATCAGTAGCAAGGCCAATGTACAGGATAGACAAGGCAGAAGTAGTAGACTCAAGCGACCAGATCCAGACACCCTTCACCCTTCCCCTTCCCCTTCCCGTACAGCCTTGCCGAATCCGACTCCACCAGCAAACGAGAACCCGAGACAGCCAATCAGCGAAGACTTGAAGAACCTCACCGGAGGACTTGTCGACTGAACTTCCGAGTCCACAATCCCGGCCAGCTCACTCTCTTCTTCTCCTACGATTCCACCGACATTCTCTCGCACACACCGACATCCACCGACGACATCGCATACGATTCTTGAAACCACCACAGAACTGTTCGTCGTTTAAATCCACCCCTTAAAACCGCAACCATGTCGAAGGAATTCACCTATTCCGATGTGTCCGAGCACACCACCAAAAAGGACCTCTACATGGTCGTCCACGACAAAGTCTACGACGCCAGCTCCTTCGTCGACGAGCACCCGTACGTCTCTCCCCATTCCCACCATTCCCCGCCACGCGCCTCGAATCGCGCCCACGAGCTCCCAGGCGCGGAGTCCCAACATTTCGGCCACCTGTACAATGCACGGACAACCTTGAAGACTAGCTGACCATGACGACGACACGCAGAGGTGGAGAGGAAGTCATGCTCGACGTCGGCGGCCAGGACGCCACGGAGGCCTTCGAGGACGTCGGACACAGCGATGAGGCGCGCGAGATTTTGGACGGACTGCTGGTGGGCAACTTGAAGAGAGTGGTAAGGTTCAACGAATGCCATCACATCCCCAAAGCCTGCACTCAGGCGATGCTGCGCGGCGGACACACAACGGTGTTGAGAAAGGATGTGAGAACTGACGATACTGTGTGGAATGATTAGGAGGGCGACCCAAAGCCCAAGTCCGCCGCCCAACAAGTCGCCGATGCGCGCAAGTCGACGACCGACGCCGG
This sequence comes from Zymoseptoria ardabiliae STIR04_1.1.2, assembly GCA_000223765.2. NCBI lineage: Eukaryota > Fungi > Ascomycota > Dothideomycetes > Mycosphaerellales > Mycosphaerellaceae > Zymoseptoria > Zymoseptoria ardabiliae. The sequence goes on along the minus strand of AFIV01000615.1, from coordinate 75,827 downwards.
AGGTCTGGGAGCGGGCGTCTACGCCATCGTGCTGGTGGGCGCCGCGCTGGCATTTTTCGCGTTCCAGTACTTGCAGTCGAGTGAGAAGAAGTAGATGCTGAGAAGATGGGGAAAGAGATGCGTGGTGGATGAGGGTGTGTGACAGTGGAGAAGAGAGAGAGAGAGAGAGAGAGAAAGCAAGAGTGTACAGATGCATAGTGGTGGGATGGAAGAGGCAGATGTTGTCACGGGGAGAATATGTGTTTTGGAGCTGGAGATGCTGGATTTTGCGATCATAGCGAGCAGAAGATGTGGATGGGCAGTAATTGCAGGTATATCTTCATGGCTCTCGCAGAGATGCTTTAGATGAGCAATGCGAGATTCAAGCATCTCAATAATTTCACGGCGTCTGGTTCACTTTCTGGGAGATTTCCTACTTGGAGCGTGCTGGGCCAGATACGCTTGCATCGTTCATCACTGAGCATGGCAAGGTTACATTCACGTGCATCTTTGAGAATTATTGCATCGGTCAAACATCGACGTGCCGCTGGGAATGAAGATTATCGGAGTCGGAACTTGATGAGAACTCCATAGATCATGATTCATATTCACATAAAATCGACTCGGACATCTCGTCTTCCATCTCAAATATCCAATTATGAGTCGCCCTTCGTACCCTTCTCCAACAACCCCTCCAACCCCTCAACGCCCTTGACAACCATAGCAACATGCACCGGCGCTACCCACTCCGTCCCTCTCCTTCCACCATCCAAGCCCCTCGCCTTCGTCAACACGCTCAAACCGCGATACATCTTCAACACCTCCCTGCACGTCAACTCCGCCTGCTTGACACTCCCATCGTCCACGCCGCCCGAAGGTTTGACTTGAATCGTCCAATGCACGCTCACGCCAAGGGAAGGCAGGGCCTCCCCAGGCGAAGGGTCACCACGACGGAAAAGCGCGCCGTTGGCTTGGCCGGGGAACGGAGAGGTGAAGGGTGCGAGTTTGGGAGAGAGGAGCATGCCCCAGGTCTCATCAGTGAGGTCAGTGAGGTGAGCGTCAGGGTCATTCTCGGCGATGGAAGCGGCGGTCATTGTTTCGCTGGGTGCTGGAGTCGGAGGCGCGGTCGAGTCTCCGCCAGGGTTGGGGGAGCTGGTGAGGTTGCCGGCTTGGGGTGTGGATGCGGGAGTAAGGAAGCCACCGTCGGCGGTTGGCCATGGGATTTGAGTGTCTGATGGAGGAGCTGGAGGTGAGAGGTGAAGGATTGGGTCGAGTTGCACGGAGAGAAGGGTGACGCAGACAGGATGTGGTCTGCGGCGAGAGGTGATGGAGCGCCAGCACTGGGAAAGGGAAGTATCCATGGCGTCGGGTGTGACGATAAAGACTCGCCAGGTGACTTGTCGTGCCGCGAGAATCTCACGGGTACGGTCCCAGACATCCTCTGCGACTTCGCTGAATGTCTTGCCGCGCAGGCAGAACGATGCAGTAGATTGATGCTGGCCGGTGTTATCGATCCAGGCTACAGTAAGCCAATGTCCATCCTGGCTGCAAGCGTAGGCAAGGTGGAGGATAGACCCTTCATGGAGTAAGTCACCGGGCGGCTCGGCTGCGAGCTGAAAACCGATCCGCTTCGGTGCTGCGTTTGCCAACTCTACTGACGGCGCAGCAAGAATCGGCAAAGCTGACAGCGTTTCCGAACTGTGAGAGGACGATGGGGGACATCGATCGTATACCTCGCGAGCCAGCAGCGCCATTTCCTTTGCTTCCGGCATCACGAGCTCGTCGAAAGATGCCACGAAATTGATGGGGAGCACTTGCAGGACAATGTCACTGCCGCACTGATTCCTGAGTGCTTTTGGGACGTTGTCTCGATACGCCTTGAACAGCACCCAGAAGCACGCGCATAGATGCTGTAGAGCTTGGCGGCCAGAGAACGGATTCAACATGTAGACCACAATTGTCCGGTCACTTTCTTCGTGTCCAATAGTCGAGAGGACCTTTCCCAGCTCGGCGCAAGTAGTCGCATATGCTTTCAAAAGGCCTTCAACAGATTCCTCCTCCTCGTTCACTTCCACCGGAGCCATGCCATCTTCAAAACTGTCCAGTGACGCATCGGAGACGTTTCGAAGATGTACGTACGAGCCAAGCTTGCAGTTCTCGTACGACGTGCCCAAATCTCCCATGAATTGTTCGACCAGATGTTGCAGATCTTCGTTGAATGGAAACACACAAAACGCTCGTACGTTCTTAGGTCCGTTGGTGGGACCTAGACCAAGAGTCTCCCAAAAGGACAAACAGGTGGACATCATTTCCCAATTATCCGCGCCGCGCTGTATCCGTACATACGGTGCCGGTAGGGGGAAGTAGTCAGGCCCCACAACGATCTGGCTGTCTGGACGCTGCGGCATGCGAGGTTGACCTTGTGGCGTTTTCACTGGCACGGTCGGTCGTGGAGCCTGGTCTCTAGTTGCAGCGAGTTGAACAAGGTCGCAAATTCCAACGTCTGGGAAGATGGATTCCACAGCCTTTGCGATGGACGTTCGGCCGCACTGGGCCTTTTCTGGGTCAGGACCGCCGTCGGAGAACAGATCTTGCTCGGTAACACTTGACCTTGTCATGGACATCGCTTGCTCATGGACGATTTGAGCTACGTAGATCAAGTCCTCCTTGCGAAGGCTGTACAACTCTTCGACATTCCTGATTAAGTCTCCAGATGCTTCGTCCGACGCGATCTTCGGCCCGCAATCCGAGTAGTTGTCGAGAGGGTCATTGAATGACACGGCTGTACCTCCGGTCGAAGCTCGAGTGAGGCACTTCTCAAGCATTGTGTCCGCGTCATGCTGAGATTCAGTCGCCTCAGAGTCATCGCCTGGATCATCATCAGACAACATCCTTTCCATGGAGCTCGCAAGAGGCTGCATTCGATCCTCGTCAGAGCGCCTCTTTCTTTTCCTTGTGTCCCAAGGTAGCTTGGGCGGTAGCTCATCGTCACTATCGCTGGACGCCGACTCGTACGAGTCCTCCTCGCTCTCGCTGTTCGGATCTGTCATCCCGTGCTCCATGTCGACCTTCTGCCTTAGCAACCTAGACTTCTTCTTGACCGGCGGCAGATTGATGTTGGGGATTTTCGACTTGATCATTGGGCGTTGCGCCTCATCTTCTTCAAGTCCCGTGTCGGCATACTTAGGACCGAGATTGAAACTATCCTTGAAGACTATTGGCGCAAATGTGCTATGCCTGCGAAATTTTGCGAAGTCGCTTGAATCAGTGTTCGCTAGACTCGCCGGGACAGGAGGAGGCAGCAGTCTTTCTCTGATTCCAAACGGGCTCAAGGCCTTCTCGGGTTCCGACGTATGGGTTGCAAATCGAGACTCGTCGCTGCCAGCAGAAAGAATATTGCCGCCAGCTATCTCATTAGACGTTGGCAACGTCAGATTCTCTGAAACGGCCGAGTGCACGAGAGTAGCGGTCGATATATCATCCAATGCCGGCTGTGACTCGTTGACTGTATCCTGAGCTATCACCGGATCCAGTTCATGCTCATGTGTTGATTCGTCATCCATTTCCGTGCTCGCAACAGTGCCTTGCTCAGGCTCATCGTCCGGCTCGTCAAAGAAATTGAAGTCCGCATCATCAACAGCATCCTCTCCAAATTCGATGCCGCCTGAATCATCACCGAAGAGGTCCTCCTGGTTGAGCTGAAAGTCCTCCCGGTCTAGAGATTGATCCGGGTCGCTGCCATTGGACTGGGCATGGTCATTGGTGTTTGACGTCATCTCCACTCCTGACATGGTGTTATCGGTGTGAGCGACAGAAGGCGTGGCACCTAGATTCACTTGAGCCGTTTGCGGCGCTTGAGCCATTCCGTCTGGCGGCGTGGGATATATTCCGCTGGCCGCCGTTTGCTGATCGAGAGTTCGTTGCAGAAATGGCGGCGAAGTCATTGGCTCCTCGTCGTTCGCAACTGTAGAAACATGGTTCTGAGAGGAATCAGGGTCGCTCTTAGAAGCTTTCAGTGCGTTTTGAACAGCCTGTTCTCGTTCGCCTGCACCCTTGAACCATTCTTCAGCGACTGCAAGTGGGTTTCGGAAAGCATCCTCCTCTTCGAGGCCCAAAAACCAACGTCGCCAATCGCTTTGCCTAGTCATCGCACAGAAGTCCAGGTTTGTCGCGGTGGCAGGCGCCAAACATAGCTCCGCGGGCCAGAGACAACATAGTCCAGCAGAGTCCTGAAGTTCGACAGAGATCCATGCGGTATCATCGCCAGTTTGAATTGCATCTAATTGCAGGATCTCTGATACGTTGGCCTTCCAAGCGTTGTCCGACAACACTTTCCTCCTCGCTTCCGCAATGCGTCTGGCCAGGATACCACGGGGCGCAAGGATGATGTTTGATTCAATCTGCGAATCAGCGTGACCAATAGGTAGCCATGATGCAGGCAATATTTCCGGAACGAGCAATAGAGCTGCGGTGGGCGTATACTCTGCGTGCATCTTGATGATCGAGTCGGAGTCGGCGTCGGAGCCATTCTCAGCCTCCGCATCGTGGTAGAGCCATGTCCAAGGCGCGACATAGGTGATCGATGGGTCCGCCGCAAGACTGAACGCAATCGCGTGCTCCACCGCGTCCAGAAATATGTCCTTCGTGTTCACTGATATGGTCTCATCTTGAGAGGCTACGGTGCCTTCCTCCACCAAATCATATCTGTCCTCCAATTCCAAAGTATGTTCGGCATTTACATCGCCAAATATGTAAATGTCCTGCTCCACGATGGCGCATAATACTTTTTCTCTCCGCAGATGTGATACAGCCTTTCGCGCCTCTTTCAGCTTTTGCGTGCTTCCAGCTCGTTCATCGCGTAGCCTGTAAAGTAGGAGAGCAGTTTCTGCGAGATCTTCCACCACATGTATGTTCGTGGTGCAAGTTTTCATAAAGTCCATGCTCTGCCAGATGTGGCCGGTGCTCTCAAGGCACGTCTAGGTGGTAAAGTCGCGGCCGGTTGGTGCCATGGGAGGTTGAGGCGATGATCATGGAGACGCTGATGTGTGGATCGGTGTCGTGGTGGAATGCAAGACCAGGCGGCCGCACCTCTAGCCTAGTCCCTAATTCTGCGACTGCAAGAAGGTGAAGGCGAAGGAAGGCGAAGTCGATACCTAGGCGAGGCGAGCTAGCTCAAGGGTACCTTAGCAGAAGAGCTCGACCCACATCAGCACTGCTAGCTGTCTAGACTGCGGACTTGGCTCCGCGCAAGCATAGAAGTACAGTATGCCGAATCGACACCAGGGCATCCGACTTGGAGGATTCCTAGAACATAAAAATGGGGAGAAAAGGATGTACAATCGTCAGTGAAGACACCTCATAGATTCTGGTCACCCTACGAATCAAGCACATCTACAGCGACAAAGCTTTTCGCTACGATGCCATCGATCGTACTCCAGGGATCTATGCCCCAATATGGTCTGTCTCCTACAGTCAATGCTTGCTCCATAGCATTTTCAGGACCTTGTAGCAGGCGACTGGAACCAAGCAGCATCCGAGGAACGACAAAACAACCAGCGACGATATGAGTGTATAGCCGTAGTACGTTTGGCTTCGCAAAGAAGCAGCATCGTTGCCACGCGGGAATGCAGCATCGGGGACGGGTTTGTCAAGAAATTTGCATAGGGGCTCATAGCCGTCGTCCAACTTCATCTGCAAGAGTGGTCGTCCTTCATTCTCTGCTCTCGCAATAATGCTCGCGTTGTGCTGCTCGTAGATCACACGAGCGTTGCTCCGGAATTGCTCTTGAGTCTGGGCCTGGAAGTAACCCATGAACATTTCCGGTAGGAACGCCAGAACATTGTAGGGGAACAGTCTTAAGCGGACGCCCAATTGTACCAAACGACTCCGCTTGCTGCAGTATGGATCGATGCAAACACTGGAGAAGCTTCCAAACCATTTCTCGGTGTCCCGAATAACGAGCACAATCCTTGCATCTGGATAAGCGTCCATCAGTTCAGACCAGAAAAGCACTGCGGGTGCGTCTGTGACGGCTTCGCATCCCGCAAGAACCTGGTCAAAGTCCTGTGATGTAATGCGAACGCTGCCACGTTGCTGCTTCCGCCGCCATAGATCGCGCCACGTATAGACTGACGTAGCATCGTCGCCCATGTCGTGGCCGTGATATACTCGGTCATAGCCCAGTTGCGATAATGCGTTGGACATGCTCTGCGTTCCGGTCCGTGACATGCCCAAAGCTAGAACACGCATCGGACGAGATCTTTTGGACGGGATGGTCATGTTGATAGGCGAGTCGATCAAGGTTGGGTGGTATGGAGAGAGAGACGAGACGAGCAGAGACAGGGAAGGAGAAAACCACGGGAGATAGAGTTTGAGATTGGCAACGGTCGACGGACCTGTCTCCGCTATCACCGACCGGCAAAAAAAGTTGCAGCGGGCGTTGACGTTCATTGCTCGCCCACCACACTTGTGCCGCTGCGACCATGAAGCTAACAAATCAGAGTGCTGTGCCGGTGTACACAATCGCTGGTTCCTCGACAGCAAGACCTTTACCAGAATGGCTCGCACGAAAACGAAAGCGATCGCTGAAGAACGATACCGAGTATGCGAATCGAGTGGAACTCCTTCAGGACTTCGAGTTCGAGGAGGCCAGTTCCTGCGTGCGCGTCAGTGCTGATGGCGAGTGGGTAATGAGTACAGGTCAGTAGGAACGTAATGCTCCCCATCGTGCCTCGACGCTGATAGCTGACAGTTGCGACATAGGCACATACAAACCACAGATCCACACACATTACCTGCCACATCTCTCGCTCTCCTACGCTCGACATACGAATTGCCTGAATGAAACATTCATCCTCCTCTCCGACGACTACAGCAAATCACTACATCTCCAGTCAGACCGATTCCTCGAATTCCATACACCTGGCGGTCTTCACTACAGCACGCGAATACCACGATATGGAAGAGATTTGAAGTATAACCGTCGTAATGCAGAAGCGCTGATTCCTGCAGTGGGTGTGAACTCGGATGGCAATGGAGAGGTGTTTCGCTTGAATCTGGAAGTGGGTCGTTTCATGAGAGGATATGAGGTGGGTGTAGGTGGCGATGATATGAACTCTTTCGGTGGTGGAGCGTTACAAGGAGGGATCAATGCCGGAGCTGTGAATTGTGCTGCAATCGCCGAGGAAAGCCATGGTCTTTTGGCTTTTGGCACATCCATTGGGACAGTCGAGTTCTGGGACCAGCGGTCGAGGAACCGGGTGAGCGTCTTGGGTCCTGCTGTTTCTGCCGCCGAGATGGACCTGGATAGTAGGCCTGAGATCACGGCTCTGGATTTTCACAATGCAGGATTGAACTTCGCCACGGGCAATACAAACGGAGTGGTGCGGACGTACGACATGCGATCACCGGTACCTCTGCTCGAAAAGCAACAAGGTTACGACTATCCGATCAAAACTTTGGCATATCTGGACTCGCCATTAGCTTCAGGGAAGCTGCTCAGCGCAGACAAGAAGGGCATAAAGATCTGGGATAGCACATCTGGCGATTACTGGAGTGGCGTGGAGCCGGCTGTGGACCTCAATCATGTGGAGTGGGTGCCGGATAGTGGTATGCTCCTCACTGCAAATGAGGGCAGACAACAGCATGCGTTCTTCATCCCGCAGTTGGGCCCGGCACCCAAGTGGTGCGCATTCTTGGACAATCTGGTGGAAGAAATGGCCGAGGATGCGGACGATCCGAATGCCTTCAAGTCTTCCGGCACCGGCGCTGGAGAAGTTTACGACAACTACAAATTCTTGGACATGAAGCAGCTTCGCGAGTTGAGCCTGGACCATTTGGTAGGCACCACCAACCTGCTCCGCCCATACATGCATGGATACTTTGTTGCACAGAAACTGTATGAACAAGCACGGTTACTCACGAACCCGGACCTAGCAGAGGAGCAACGGCAGAAGAGCATACAGGCAAAAATCGACAAGGAGAGGGAGAGCAGAATTCGAGGAACCAAGAAGGTTGCCGTCAAGGTCAACCGCCGGTATGCGGAAGCACTGGCAGCAAGAGAAGAGGCCAACGAACGCCGGAAAGCACAGCGTGTGCTACGGCAAGGCGGAGACGAACCGCAGAAGGAGGAAGTCGGAGCACAGGACGAGCCATCAGAGGCAGCGCCAAAGGCAGAATCCAAGGCACTTGTGGACGACCGTTTCGCGGGCATCTTCGACGACGAGGACTTCGAGATCGACGAGACCAGCCGAGAGTTCGCCATGCACAATCCATCCTCCGCTCCCGTGGTGGCAGCCAAGAAGACCGGCCTCACTGCAGTCGAAGAAGAGCTCCTGGGCGACCGCAAACGCAACAGCGACGACTCTGGCGACAGCGACGACGACGACGAAGATGCCAGCCGAGACGCTGTCTCCCGCCAACGACAGCGGCATCCTGAAGAGTTTAATGACTCAAAGGGTCGCATCGGCTCGACGTCGTACAAGAGGTCCGGCAAGAAGTCGAAGGAGCAACGTCAAGGTGGTCAGTCGGGACCGACTATGCGGGTGTCGTCGTCGACTCGTGGACCGAAGAAGCCTCAGGATCGGAGATACAAGTCATTCGGTGATCTCGCGTCTTCCTTGCCAAATCGCGCAAGGGGTACGGGTGGCATGCCTGCTGGGGAGAAGCCTTTCGGCGAGAAGACTGTTACCTTCGCACCAGCGAAGTCCTCGCAAGGGAACGGCAGACCGAGGGACCGCTCTGATGGTGCAGAGGACAACGGCAGGAAAGTCGGAAGGGGCAAGGAGAGGAGAAGTGCAAGCGGCAATACGTTCAGAGGGTTGTAGAGCTCGCGATGCCAGCATGAATAGTGATGCTCGACAAGCTTTCACTGCCACATCTCTTGTATTATCAAGTTCCGTCCGATCTCTCGATGATGTTGTATTTACATTGTACTTATACAGCCGAAGCCTGCAGGAGCAGAGGTCAGAGACTCGTCAAATGGAGCGCTCGACGCGATCTGCGGCGCTGCATCGTCTTCGGAACAGGGTAGAGTGTAGTGTGTTCGATCCCTTCCTCAGCGTCCAGACCTGGACGCTCATGCTGTTAAATCGCCATGTCGTCTCTTGACAGACCAGACAAAGCTTCGCCTCGCCGGATACTGTATCTCTATATCCTTCACGCCCCTGTCAACCCCAGCTCCGCCAACTCCAGACTCCTCGCCGCCAACCCCGAAACAGGAAGTCAAGCAGCCGCCAATTGTCCTTCACTCCCCGCACTACTCGGCGGCGGAGGCGGCAATTCCAGTCTTGTGTTCTCCGCCATCATCCTCTGGAAACCAATACCCACACCCTCAATGACCGCTAACAAAATCGCACACCCGATCGCACCGTTGCGAATCGCTCGGGGACCGCCGCGTACGGCCAACGCTCCTCCCGTGAAAAATCCCGCGATGATGGCGTTCCAGGGATCCTCCTTTTTTCGTACGCCTTTTACTGCGCAGTCGAATGTGCTGAACATGCCGCCCCAGACACCGAAGTTGCCGCCGAGAACCGGTGCGCGAGCTTTGATTGCTGTGAGGGCTGGGTTGAAGCGAAGGCGTTAGTCGATGTCTTCCAGCAATTGTGACGGAGTTGCTCCGCGCGTACCTCCTATCCGTCGTTCACCGTAGGGACTGTTTCGGAAACCTTTTACGCCGTGCCAAACTGCTCCTCCGATTGCCTGCGCGGGTTTGTGTTAGTTTTATCTGTCGCATGATCCTCTCTTCATGATCCGTATATTACGCACTCCCATGCAGAATGCTCCTCCAAAATCAGACAGCGCGACCCATGGGCATGGGTCTCGTGAATGATCTAGTCCATGGCCTTGCTCCGCCATCGCCAAAGTTGTGTATCAAATGCGGCCGAAGTCGTGGTGGCGATCGAGGACTCGTAGAAAGCGTTCGTCTGTGTTCGATAGCGAGCGGTGGAGCAGCGATAGATGGATGGCGAGTCGAGAGTCGTTGGGTGGATGGGAGGATGCTTTGTTCGACGTCGCAAGAAATTTGACTGAGGTTGGATTCGATGATGGAAGCTTTCCAGCCCCCGAGACTGGCCGATGTTCCGGCTACGGGCGGCGTTTGCAACCCTAACAATATTGTGCCAGCTTTTTGGAAGATTGCACTGGAGCATGCTCGCTATGCTCTGGTCTTTGCACTGGTCGACATGTCGACGAGAGTTCTTCTTCGTGTGGAACTAAAATAGCATTAGATCTGTCTGTTTGCGTGTCTGTGAATGGTCGTTGTCTTTGAGCCAGGCGGGTTCGGAGAATGATAACGTATTAGGATCTCGATGAGGTTAAAGCTTTCTCGGCTCGAACCAAACCAACCACACGTTCAAGTTGCTATCACAAGGACATCCCAGATTGTAACAACATCACCACGAGTCGCAGTACTGCTATAGCTCGCACCTGGCAACGCAGTATGCGCAGTCTCGACCATGCCCGGGCAAGCTGGCAAGAACTACAGAAACACAAATCTCTCCGCGAGCTCAAAGACGGCGTTCGATTAGAGTATGGCCTTCACTCACTAAACGCAGGCGGTTCAGCTGGTTTCCGTTCCGCCTCATGGAAAGCTTTCTTACTGTTCGATTCGCTGGATGTTGCAGAGTGGCAGCGCACTCTCACGTCGTCTCGTTCAGCCTACAACTCCCTGCGAAGCCACTTTTTCCGATTCATCGACAACCCTGACGACGTGGGTGGAGGCCAGGATCCGCTGAGTCAGGAGTCTGAGGTGAGGCTGATCCTGGTGTTGCCGCCGACCATATTCCATTGTCTGACCACAGCTAAAAGTTGAAAGTCATCGCCATGGTCGCAGGTGCAGAAAGACGAAGAGCTGCGAGCCGAGATCCTGCAAGATGTCGAACGGTGCATGCCTGACAACCCATACTTTCGCCAGCCGGAAACACAGCGAATGCTTCTGGATATCCTATTCATTTTCTGCAAACTGAACCAAGATGTTGGGTATCGACAAGGAATGCACGAAATTGCGGCGCCGATTGTTTGGGTAGTAGAAAGCGAAGCGATCGATGTCGGGGTCGAGAGCAGAACTTTGGGCGAAGACGCCATCATCAAGACAATATTCGACGCCGACTACATGGAGCACGACGCCTTTGCAATCTTTGGACAAGTAATGCAGAGTGCCAAGACCTTCGTGAGTGCAAACTCATAGCCGACGATGAAGACTTGTGCTAATCGGAGTGCAGTACCTATCCGAAGGCCCGGTGTCAATAGCTTCACGAAGCTATCACATCTTCAACGAACTTCTACCGCAGGTTGACCCGGAGCTGATGAAGCATCTGGATTCTTTGGACATCGTGCCGCAGGTGTTCCTAATCCGATGGATAAGACTCTTGTTCGGCAGAGAATTCGACTTCGAGGCTGTCCTTACCTTGTGGGATGTCATCTTCGCCGAGGACACTTCGCTCGAGCTTGTCGATCATGTGTGTTTGGCAATGCTTCTGCGGATTCGATGGCAACTGCTCGACGCTGACTATAACACTGCTCTGGGCTTGCTTTTGAAGTATCCGGAGCAGGAAAAGAATGCACCGGCACAATCACTTGGACTAGATGCGCTGTATCTCCAATCGCATATGACCACCGAAGGAGGCAGCTACCTGGTCTTGAAATACACCGGACGACCGCTGCTCCGACCCGATCGACCTACCACACCTCCTGCTTTACAACGGAACATCACGACCTTCTCTGGCATCAATGCCATTCGCAGCCGGAACACACTTTCTCCAACACGCGCGAATCGGCAATCGCGAAACATCGAGTCTGTCTTGCAAAGTACGGCGAAGAACATATTTGCGAAAGGAGAGCAACTGGGTATTGGGAAAGCAGTACGGTCTGCGGTTGAAGAAGTTCAGAAGAAGGCACAAGAGATTCGAGAAAGCCAGACGCCGCCATCGTCTGTTCGAAAGCGGCCGGGATCCGATCAAATGTTGGAGAAGATCCACAACATGGAGGCTCGTAATAAACAGCTCTCAGAGTTGCTGGCTGGTGCTGTAAACGAGCTTTGGGATTACCAGCGATTAGTGACCGAGAACGACAAGGCAGAGACCGAGAACGAGAAGACAGAGAACGGCGAAGGGAACCAAGACAAGTTGGAAAAGCTAAGCACTGCCATCGCCAAGGTACAATTTGTGCAGGTCTACCTCGACCAGCCAAGTTTGTCGCTTCCAGATGAGGAGCCGAAGTCTGCTAGTGCTGGGACGGATGCATCGCAGGATGTAGCATCTATCGGTGAGCCTGAGCATCAGGAGAAAGACGCAACCGCGGACAACATTGCCCGCACATCAGCGCCGACTGCGGCCAATCCAATTTCCCCATCAAGTCCCTCCAACGCTGCAGCCAGTCTTGCCGATCCAGACAGCTTCGACGATTTTCTCGAGCCATCAGACGAATCCAATCCAGAAAACAAGACCATTCCTCCCGAGCAAGTCGAGCCCGTGGCCAGTACCACGCAGCCACGAGAACGAGCAGTCACTCCACCCAGACCGTCATCTGCTCGACCTCCGCTAGAAGAGAGTCCATACTCCTTTATGCTCGGCCAAGGCTCAGGGACCGGGACTTTTGCACAGCCACGAACGACCGCCAATGATGCATCTCTGTTCGGAGGAGAAGCGAAGGACAACAGGAAATCAAGCGTCACAGCAAAGGACAGTCTGAAACAGATCGCGAAGAGCTCCAGTGCTGGTAGCGATGACTTCGATTTTGGAAGCTTGAGGAAAGCCAAGGCACGGAAATGAGTACCACAGCACGAGCATATGATTACGTCTATTCAGTATACACCAAGCGAGCTAAACAGAACAGCGATGCAGCGCCTGGGACCGCCTTTTGCTTCTCAAATCTAGCTTAGATGCCCTCTCACTTCTTCCAGATATCGCTGGTGACGCCACCGACCACCAACAGCGACTGCGCCGGTGGCTCCGCCCCCAACAATAACTTCATCTCCGGATCTCCCTTCTGCATCGCTCGCTGATACGCCGGCCGTCCCGAGCAATCCTTCAACCACCGCAGAATGCCCTGATACGGAGCTAAGCTGACCTGCGGCCCAAAGTAGCGCTGCGTCGTCACGGAAAACACGCTCATGACGTCTGCTGCCGTGAACTCTTCGCCAGCGAGCCATTCGTTCTCCATGAGTCTGTCGTCCATGAGCTTCAGTCCTGCTTCCAGTCTTTGATCGGCGAAGTGCTGCATCGGGTGGTCCGGTGCGAGGCCGCTGTTGTTCACGAACATTGAGGTGACGAAGTTCGCTTGCATGGTCGAGTTGGAGAAGTGATACCAATACAAGTAATCGGCAAAGTGTTCGTCGTTCGCTTTGAGCGCCAGTGTCCCGCCGGCGTACTTGTAGATGATGTAGTCGCTGATAGCCAGAGATTCGGACAAGTTCACGCCGGTCTCGGTGTCGTGGACGAAAGGCGACTTTCCGAGACCGTTGCCTGGCACGCTCTTGAGACTTTCTGGAGATGTGACCGGGTCTCGAGTATGGTTGACGATCTCATATGAGATGGAGAGCTCTTCGCAGAGCCAGATGATGCGCTCCGCTTGGGAGATGCCGAGGTGGTGAATTACGACCATCTTGCGGGTGGTTTTGAGGTGCTTTGGAATTAATTGGAGGAGGGCGGTTTCCAATGCCCAGCTGCTATATGTATAGGTATATATGGCTCGGCGGGGTAAGAGTGAGCAAGTGCGTTCACTCTCGTTGCAGATCGCACCTGCCGGCGGATTTGTCGGATATACCACTTCTGACCCACTTTGTGTTTGTCAAATGGACAGGGCGTGGAGGAATGCCTACAAAGACGAGCTCGTCAGCTTCTGACTTGCTTCAAGATACATCAGCAGACGGACCACGATGCCAGACTCTGTCCTTGTGCTCGGTCTCGGCGAGCTAGGCGTGGAAGTCGTCAAATCTTTGGCAATGTATCCAGCACGACGCGAAACGAAGATCGCTGTATTGCTCAGATCGAAGAAGCCCGAGCAGCTAGAGCAGCTTCGACAATGGAATGTCAATGCGGTATACGGAGATGTCGAAAACGACACAGAAGAACAACTCGCCGTCAGCTTCGAGCCATACCATACCCTCATCTGCTGCACTGGAATGTATCTTCCACCATCAACACAAATCAAGATCGCCAAAGGAGTCCTCGCAGCTGGCGTGGAACGCTACTTCCCATGGCAATTTGGTATCGACTACGATGTGATCGGACGAAACAGCTCGCAGGACTTGTTCGACAGCCAGCTGGACGTGCGAGAGCTCTTGCGAGGGCAGTCCTCTACAAGTCATGCCATCATCTCGACTGGAATGTTCATCAGCTTCCTGTTTGAGCCATCCTTTGGGCTTGTCAATGCGGAACGAGACACCGTGACTGCTATCGGCAGCTGCGAGAACGAGATTACCGTGACAAGTCCCGAAGACATCGGCAAGATCACTGCTGAGGTTGCACTTGCCCACCCCGACCTGGCAGGCGTCGTATATGTTTCTGGCGACACGATCTCAATGCAACGGCTTGCGGATGTCGTCGAGCAGAGCACTGAGAAGAAAGTGACGCGGCAACTCAAGACGGTGCCGGACTTGAAGCAAGAGCTGTCGAAGGATCCGAATGACAGCATGAGGAAGTATCGTGTTGTGTTCGGCGAAGGCGTTGGGGTAAGCTGGTCGAAGGCTGCGTCTTTCAACGAGAAGCAAGGCATGAAGACGCAGACAGTTGCGGACTGGGCAGATCAGCATCTGTGATCGCTATGCTGTCACTTGATACATCACTGATCCGAATGAGAAATGGGCCGCAATTGTCTCGTTGATGGTATCTCTAGGCAAGAGAACGCGAAAAGACAGAGAGTCTAGTATGGATCTTACCATTGATCATACTGTATAATACGCCTGCTGCAAAAAGACCTCGGCATCAACGAATCTGCCTTTCGGGGAATAAAGGCAGTCCAGGTTGTCGACCAACTCTACTGCAACTGCACGTTCCATATCCTTTGCATCGTATCTAATCAGGTGCTTCCTTTTAGGGTGCTACAACAGTGGCAATGGCGGAACCTCTTGGACTTGATCTGGCTTCAAAGAAGCAACGCCGCCGGTCCGACTATCCTTACACCCTCGATTACCGGTCGAGATGGTTCGTGGCTCTCCAATGCTTCCAGACTTGCGCTTTACTGAAAGGTCGACAGGTCAGACAACGTAAGCAGCGATCCAAATGATAGGTAGCAAGCCATAGTAGAGCTGAGCAGTCTCAAGGATATGTTCCATCACCTCAATAACCCCATCTACGGCGTTCTGATCGACTCCATCATCAACGAGTACCTCATCACGAAGTGCGGCTACAGCACCTCGGAGTCTGAACACATTGGACTGGTCGGCAGCTCATATTGTGACTACTTTGGCTCTGCTCATTACCCAGGCATGATCAACGTTGGTCTGCGAGTCGTCAAACTCGGAAAGAGTAGCTTGATGTAAGATTGCTCTGGACTCTAGAGCCATTCACACTAATTGGTTCTCAGGTACGAAGTTGGTGTCTTCCAAGAAGGAGACGACCAGGTCAAAGCCGTTGGCGGTTTCAGTAAGGACTTTTCGTTCGGCGCAAGATGAACGTGTGCTGATCGCGTTCCTGCCAACAGTTCAGATTTGGGTGCTCCGGAAGACCAACAAACCCACCGGAGAAGGGATTCCGGCATACATCAGGAAAGAAGTGGAGAAGTTGCTCAAAGGCAGTGAACAGGATCCAGCAACGAAATCCAGGATGTGAAAGCCAGCTTTTCAGGCAACGAGCGGAAATAAAAGGGGTTGGTGCGTGCACGTCGTGTTCGAACAACCATGGGCTCTTCTTCCGACCGATTAGCATCGCCTGTTGAAGGAGATCTCGCAGGCCGATAAGAACTACAACTTCGTCTCAAGCATGTGGGCAAACCGCGACAAGCTGAATAATGTGCAAGGCTGCAGAGCATGTTGCGCTTGCAGAAATCGGGGTAGAAGAATGATCAAAGACGCCATGATTGTCGAAGGGTGAAAGCGATTTCACTGCGTCGGCAGGAGCTGCATCTTGCGACGACGCAGGCCGCGAACCTCGTGGCGCTATCGCATAAACCCTGCCAATGCAGAACTAGCCGGTGACGTCCGCTAGAAGCCAAGCGCAGCTCAAAGACGCCGTCGATGCTCGACTTCGAATCGGGTTGCGAAGTCAGATGCGAGTTCGTTTATCAATGAAATCTCATTTGCGGAAGTGGCAGGAACTTGACTGCGTGAGGACCAATAGTGGAGGTCGTCGCGGACTCCGACGTATATCCGTGAAGAGCTGTATCTCGCCACACTCTGGATGCCCAAGTGACCGGAGCTTGGACGCTCCTAGCGTAGCAGTCTTTCAGAATAGTCTGATTGTCTGTGAGATCGCGGAAGAAAAAGTCGGGGGAAGCTGCAAATTCACCTTGCCTTGCTCACAGCGCAGTGCTCACGACCAGAGGAAGATCTTTGCAGCCATGAGATTCTCAGCTCTCTGGCTCAGCATCCTGCTGTCTTTAAGAACAGAGCTCGTGTCCGCCGAACATGCCACCGGCCAGGCGAAAAGACAGCTCCTCAACGCCGATATACTCGGAGCTCAAACGTACGACTACGTGATCGTTGGAGGAGGTACGGCTGGTTTGGCCATTGCCAACAGGCTCTCTGCTGATCCTGTGAGTCCAACCGTCCACCACGAGTCGCTGGCCAGCATGCTAACTACATTGGCCCTGTACAGAGTATCACCGTGGCCGTCATCGAGGCTGGATCGCTGTATCAAGTAACAAATCCTTTGTTGAGCACATTTCCGGCCGGCGACGTCTTTTTCGTGGGCTCTGATCCAAAACAGCCGCTGGACATTCAACCTCTGGTCGACTGGAATTTTGTCACAGAGCCGCAGGCTGGTGCGAATGAGCGAAAGTTTCGTTATGCTAGAGGGAAGTGCTTAGGAGGAACAAGCGCCAGGAACTTCATGATTTACCAGCGGTGAGTGAACTGCCTTGCCAACTTACAGACCCGGCACTCAGAATATGAGCACTGTCGCTGAAGTCTTCATTCTTTCCTTAAGTCCGACGAAAGGGTCACTCCAGCAGTGGGCAGATGCTGTAGATGACCAGAGCTACACCTTCGACGAGTGGCTGCCAGACTTCAAGAGAAGTGTCGACTTCACACCTCCTGGTCCGACGAGGGCGACCAACGCGTCTGCAGAGTACAATGCTGCTGCGTTCGACTCCAGCGCCGGCCCACTTCAAGTCTCGTACTCCAACTATGCCGGGCCCTTCTCAAGCTGGGTCGAAGGATCGTTGAACGAGATCGGAATCGGTCATGCTCAGGACTTCAACAGCGGAAGTCTTATGGGCGCGCAATACTGCTCCTCAACCATTCGTCCCAAGACCCAGACTCGGGAGACCTCACAGACATCGTTCTTGAATGCTGCAACGACACGCTCAAATCTGAAGGTGTTCAGCGCTACCAATGCCAAGAAGATTCTGTTCAACGCCGAGAAGAAAGCGACGGGAGTACGAGTCACGACAGCTCTCAACTTGGTTGGTCTGACCATCAACGCGAGGCGGGAGGTTATTGTGAGCGGCGGTGCTTTCCACAGCCCTCAGCTCTTAATGGTCTCCGGCATTGGACCCGCCTCTACCCTGAGGCAGCATGGGATCGATGTGATCTCAGATCTCGCAGGCGTCGGCCAGAATTTGATCGATCACATTCTCTTCGGTCCAACCTACCGTGTGAACGTTGACACACTCTCGCGAATCCTCCAGGATCCCGTCTACCTCGCCGCTCAGGTCTTGGAGTACGCTCAACAGCGTGGCCCACTCGCCAACCCCGTGTGCGACTTCCTCGGATGGGAAAAGGTGCCGAGCTCGCTGCGCGGATCGCTTTCTTCGTCGTCCATAGCCGAGCTGGACCAATTTGACGCAGACTGGCCAGAGATTGAGTATCTAGGTGCGCCGGGTTATGTCGGAGCATTCACGAATCTGTTCGTCGCGCAACCGGATGATGGGTACCAGTACGCCACCATTCTTGCTGCGCTCGTGGCTCCCACGTCGGTAGGGACCGTTACGATCAGCTCTGATGACACGGTAAGTACTCTCAAGAACGATGCATCTGTTCATGAATGTGCTGACAGTTTCGTGCTAGGATGACCTACCCGTGATCGACCCGAACTGGCTGTCCACAAAGACTGATCAAGAGGTCGGCATCGCCGCGTACAAGCGCGTGCGTGAAGCGTTTGCTTCCAACTTCATGAAGCCAGTCCTCGCCGATGACGAAGAGTACTTTCCCGGTCCCGATGTTCAAACTGATGCGCAGATCTTGGAAGTCATTCGTAACACGCTGCAAACTGTATGGCACGCCAGCGGCACTTGCAAGATGGGCAGAGCTTCGGACAAGATGGCAGTGGTGGATAGCCGTGCCAGAGTATTTGGAGTGACTGGCCTGAGAGTCGTCGATGCTTCTTCTTTTGCGCTTCTGCCGCCTGGACATCCGCAGTCCGTTGTCTATGCATTGGCAGAGAAGATCGCGAGACACATCTTGAGTGATGACTGAGTGAGGGAACCGACAGTCCAGCCCCTTCGGGCTTGAGAGCACATCGAGGTGTATTCGACCATGATGAGACCTGGCGATCCAGCGCGGGTGTTGTACATAGATTTGCCAGATATTGACCGTTCTTGTTATGTTTCAGTAAAAATAGCAAGAGTCCATTCTACCCTTCCGGCGAGTCATGGCGCAACTTCGGCAATTGGTGAGCTCTCTTGTCGTGGCATGTGATAAGCGGAGCTTGACCACACGAGACACATCATCACGAGAGCTGCTCGCCGTCTTCTGTTCTGTAGTGACAGGGCTGCAACGACCTCTTCTTCTTCTACAAACCCTCCATTCCCTTCGAGTCCGCGACCACCGCCAACATGTCGAGAAGTCGCGCCCTTGTTCCTGTGCTCGTCGGCATGATGCTGTTGACGGGCGTCTGCAATACGCTGCTCACAAAGTATCAGGTACGCGTCGAACGAGTTGACAATGTGCTTCTATTGCTGACTGAGCTTTCCTCCAGGACATGCAATGTATCTCCGACTGCGATAGCGACCGCCCGAAACGATTCGAGCAACCCGTCATCCAGACCCTGCAGATGTTCGTGGGAGAGTCCGGCTGCTGGCTTGTGGTCTTCTTGTCCTACTTGTTCCGCCGCATCCAAGGAAAGAGCGTGGCTTCTGGAACAGGCTACCAGTCGATAAATACGCAGGATGGTGAGGACGATGAAGAGGCGGAGAATGACGAGGACGAGGCGGCAGCACACCTCTCTACGTCTCAAACACTCGTGGACCCAACCAACATGGTCGTTAAACCTATCGTTGAAGGAGTGGAGAGACAACCCCTCAGAGGTTGGAGAGTGGTAATGCTGGCGTTGCCTTCCACCTGCGATATCTGTGGCACAACATTGATGAACATTGGCTTGCTTTTCGTTGCGGCTTCTATATATCAGATGACGAGAGGAGCTCTGGTGCTGTTCGTCGGCTTGTTCAGCGTACTCTTCCTTAAGCGCCATCTGACAGGATGGAAGTGGGCGAGCTTGTTCATCGTTGTGCTCGGAGTGGCTGTCGTTGGACTTGCTGGTGCTCTCGAGAACAAGGACACCCAGCAGCATCCGAAACTACCTGGCGACACTCAGCCGCCGGAGGACTTGCTCGAAAATGTTATGACGTTCGTTCGACGGGAAGCTTCAACTCTTGAGGTTCACACAGCCGCCGAGACTGTTCTCGGATTCTTCTTGATTGCCGTGGCTCAGATCTTCACGGCCACGCAGTTCGTCTTGGAGGAGAGCATCATGGAGCGATACTCGATGGACCCTATACAAGTCGTTGGCTGGGAGGGCGTGTTTGGCTTCCTGGTCACCCTGATCGGCATGGGTATTCTTCACGCGACTGTGGGCTCAACGCCTGCCGGCAAGGGAGGATACTTTGACGCAAGAGAGGGCTTTTACGAGATCTTCCACTACCCTGCGATCGGACTCACTTCGCTTTTGATCATGATATCCATTGGGTAAGTACAGAAAGTATCTTGCTCGCTTGGCTAGACGCTAACCATCCCCAAGCGGCTTCAATTTCTTCGGTCTGAGCGTCACTCGCAGCCTCTCTGCAACCTCTCGTTCCACCATCGACACTTGCCGAACACTGTTCATTTGGATAGTGAGCCTCGGGCTGGGATGGGAGACCTTCAAGTGGCTGCAAGTCGTTGGTTTCGCCCTTCTTGTTTGGGGCACAGCGATATTCAACGAGATTGTGCAGCCGCCAACCATGAAGTTACTTCGAAGGCAGAAGCGCGGAGCGATCGCGCTTGAGGAGTGAGCTTTCTGCTTCGAGCACATCAAATGCATGCCATTTTCAGAAACTGTGAGCTCTCAAGTACTCTCTTTGGAGAAGATCCGCCAGTGCTCCTCCCATGATCACATCGACGGGAGCCCAGTAGCGTGCGCCGAGCCTGAACAGCAATCGAGCTGTCCAGAGACCACCTCCGATCGCCATTCCAACATCGACATGCTTCCGCACTTCTTCTTCGTCCCTTCGCAACTCTCGCTCATGAGCCCAGCGAGGAATGAAATCTCGATACTCGACTCCCGACGCCTGGCAGATGAAGATCAGAGGTGCAAGGGCGAGAGTTGTTCGATGTATAGCCGTCAAAGTCTTTGCGTTTCGGAATATCGAGGCGTGGGCCGTGAAGCCAAACTGCATGGCTTGAGACATATGTGCGACCCCGCCGGCTCCAGCGATGAACGGTGCACAGTCGACGACCATTGCGGCGAGATCCATCCGATGAAAAGCATTCGGCAGTCTGTCGAAGTATTTAGTCGGGTCCTGACCTGGTTGTGGCCGCCATGCATTGTCGACTGGCGTCTTGCCCACCCAGTAGAAGATGTTGTGTGCCATGGTGGCGCTGATGGGACTTCTTGATCACGGCATCGGCGGCAGATGTGCAGAATGTTCCGCTTTGGTTGCTGGCGTTCTTCGTTCGGAGCTGGATCTAAGAACGAGCTTCCAGATGTCAGTCTGAGGGGTTCAATCGTTCAGAGGTCGAGGTGCTCGGGTTGCGACTTCACTTACATCATCACTTCGTCCCGATTCGGAAAGGCGCCAACTCTATCTGGAAGGAGCTCGACCGCGCTTGACTATGTCCTTCTGCATTTCCTTTTTGGCCGACATTGTTGAATTGCTACGATCACCGCACTTTGAAGCAATGGAAAACCTGCTGTGTCCTTGCAAAGGTTGCGCGACTGGAAGCACCCCTCAGTCCAGTCATGGTATCCAAAGATGGCTTGCCGGGATGTGAAGCTCAAGTGATCTTATTCTCAGCCAGTCTATCACAGGTTTGAAGTTTCCCTCCAACATCAATCCACAGGAGAACGTCGATGGTTCGGGCTTATGACAGTGGCTCTCGAACTTGTCAGCCGCTCAGCTGCCATGCATTTCCACAGCGGGTGGGTGATTCTACGCTCATATGCTTCTCATTTCCATCAGGAGCCTGTGCAGTTGCATGTGCCCGTCCTTCGCGGTCTACATGCTTCCAGACTGCCTCTTCGTCGTTGACTATCTTCCACAAACCTTCGCACTTCAACGCACTTCCACACATCACCTCCCATCCGCCTCGGTTGATCACCCCACTGGAAGGACTTGCTTAATCAACATCGGAAGCACACACTACCTTACAGTACGAGCAACACTCCGATCAAGTCTTCTGCTGAGACGTCGACTACCGCTCATACACTTGTCCCCCACACCACAACGCCGATGACCTTCTCCTTACAATCTATACCCGGATCAGAACCTTGCTGTTCCAGCATGCGCTTCTTTCAGAAGACCATCGCTCTCCTGGCTACCATCGGCGTCTCTAGCGCTCAGCTCAATTGTCCAGCCACGACTACCGTCAATCCAGGCGCAGCGGTCGGGGC
Organism: Zymoseptoria ardabiliae STIR04_1.1.2; assembly: GCA_000223765.2. Lineage (NCBI taxonomy): Eukaryota > Fungi > Ascomycota > Dothideomycetes > Mycosphaerellales > Mycosphaerellaceae > Zymoseptoria > Zymoseptoria ardabiliae. The sequence goes on along the minus strand of AFIV01000615.1, from coordinate 53,886 downwards.
ACCATCATCGGGGCCGAGCCCACCAGGATCTCGTCAGGTCATCACAACTACTGTGTACGGCACCAACGTGATCACGGTCAATGGCGTCAAAGTGGCCCAGACGCTGGCCAACGTGGTCAAGTTCTTGCGGCCTGAGACAGACAGACTGGTAGCTCGACAGCAGACTGCAGGTCCGCTCTCATGTGAATCCACAGTGACTGTCACTGCGGTCACCAACTTCGTTGTCACATCTGGGAGCGCGGCACCGGGCACCGGAGCACCGAATACGATTCTACCGTCCAGTCCACAGCCCGCAGGCGGCTTCACAACCTGGGCCATCTCCGTACCAGGGCTCACCAGTCTTCCCGACACGGCCGCAATCTTGCCGTCTACTTCGAACGCATTAAGTACGAATGTTCCTCCGATCCCGCAATCAGACCTTGGCTCCGCAAGTTCTGCTCTGCCGCAGTCAGGGCTGTCAATCTTTCGAGACTCGTCTGAATCTTTGCAATCGACTTCGGGAGCACTAACCTCGACTCTACCGGCGGTACCGCAATCAGCGCTCACTTCCGCAGGTTCGAACATGCCTCAACCGGCGCTCACTACTGCTCGAGTCACGTCTGGGTCTTCGAAGTCTACTACGGGAGCAGCGATCTCGAGCGTTCCCTCCGGTCCGCAGTCCGTGCTCAGCTCTATAAGTTCTGTCATTTCGCCGCCAGGGCTCTCCAATTCTCTCACTGTCTCCGGAAGCTTCTCGACGATCACGAGTTCACCGACAACTTCTCTACCAACCATTCCAGGACAAGTGCTCAGCTCCACGGGCTCTACCAGTCCGCTGTCAGGGCTCAGCAATGTCCCGGTCACCTCCGCCATCTTGCCATCTACCACGAGAGCGCTGAACACGACTATCCGGCCTCTTTCACAGCCAGTGCTCAACTCCACGAGTGCTACCGTTCCACTTTCAGTACTCTCCAATTCTTCCATTACCTCTGGAACCTTATTTCCTACTACGAGTGCACTGTCTACGACCCTTCCGCTGACAACCCGACCCGTGTTCAACTCTACGACTTCTATCATACCGCAGCCAGTGCTTAACTCCACGAGCTCTGCCATCCAGCAGCCAATGCTTAACTCGACATCGAGCATCCTGTCCAGCTTTGCTGGCAACAGTTCTCTGGTCTCAGCTTCGTCGTTCTCGAATACATCGGTCCCAAAGACCTCGGCCACAGCCACAGCTTCACTGTCATCGAGTCTTGCCGCCACCTCAGCAGCATCTCTTACCTCATCCGCCTCGACATCCTCTACGGGCTCGTTCTCTGCCATGAGCGCCGTTTCAGGATACTCCAACGGCGTCGACCTCAACTTCTGGTCACTTCCAGCTCCGACAGTGACGTGCGAGTTCCCCTGTCAATTCTCCATACCGTGCTCTACTCTCACAGCGCCAATCACCATCGAGTACCCGGAGTACACGACATCACTCTGCAAGCCCGCCTGCGGTAGCATACAGTACAAGAGTACCACCAAAATCAAGCTTCCACCGCTCACGACCGATCGTGTCTGTTTCTGGCCGGGGTCAGAAGATGGCGCCGGGCAAGTCACGCCAGTTCCTCGCTGGGAAACAGCTACCCAGACGATCAACGTGCCCAAAGGTCTTGACACCTGCGTCCCTCACCACGGCAAACCCGACAAGGACAAGAAATGCGGTCCTAACTCACACTACAAATGCGGCGAGAAGGAGTGCTGCAGCAAAGACGGCAAGTGTGGCAAAGGGAAAGACTTCTGTGGCGACGGGTGCCTACCGAATTGGGGCCGTTGTTGGAAGAACAGCACGTCGTGTGATAAGCCTACATTTGAGGACTCGGACGACAAACATGCAGTCCCGATTTTCCCGGTCTGGTATGACATGCCGACTCCGCAGGGAGTCATTCTTCCTCCAGCCTTCCCCGTCATCAGCGGAAAGCTTCCTGGCTTGCCTAAGTGCAAAGACCTCTGCGGCGACATCACCTGCAAGATCCTGGGCTGCGGTGCTGATGTCTGCGGCATTCTAGCTTGCGGCGGCTTCGACACGGGCATATTCGGGAAGATTCTCCCCAAGATCGGATGCAAAAACATCGTGATCAAGGTGAGCTGCAAGTTGTTCAAGATTGGATGCTGCAAGAAAGACACCGACGATGACATTCCGGAACCATGCTCGGGAAAGAACTGTTTCGAGGATGGAGGGGATCCCATCGCGATCGATGGCGGCGACAATGGCGACCCCGAAGATCCGGACGATGAGGAGGAAGAATGCGAGACTCTGACCACCTCCCACCTCACAGCATCCTGCACCTTCCTCACCGGCGCTGGCACCTCCACACAAACCTCCTGTACCAGCATCTACGAGACGATCACCGGCTGCGACGTCACGGGTGTGACTTCCACCTACGCGACGACCGCTTGCATCAATACGAATACCCGCGCCACGGATGTAAGTGTGAGTTGCTTTGCGACGAATACCACCACTACGGGCGGAACGACGATTCAAGGAAGCGGGACATGTACGTCGGTCACGAGTTCCGTCAGAACGGGCTGCGATCTCACGGCTACGACGACCAGTATCACGAGTTTCGCAGAGGAGCAGTGCCTTTACGAACCATCGGAGGTGGATGTGGAGCTGGCGACGGTGGACATGAAGATGTTGCGGAGGGATGAGAGTAGCGAGGCTACTGCTACAGGGGAGACTTTGGCCGCCGCTGCTGCTACTACAATGGCCGCCATCAGTACTCGTGGGAAGAAGTGGTGGGCACCATTGGGGTTATGATCGAGAGGCCGGAGCGACGTTGCGGCCGAGGTCGAACGACATTGATCTCGTTAAATCTGACTAAGAGACATTCCAGCGACCTCGGTGTGGATAGAGGCGTTCTTGTCAAGCACAAAAGTCTTTTGGAAACAGTTAAGCGGCGAGCTTCGCAACACACAGGAGTGTGTCATAGTCATTTGCCGTTCGTTGCAGCACTGACGTCTAATTCACGATATTGTTTTAGTGTAATGGAGTCTTCTTCTTCTGGAGTGTCACTGTCTGAATGTCAATTCGTTGAGTCTATAGTCTCTATTCCAGAGTGTACACCGCCTGCTATGCAGTCTTTATATCTTCTCGGCCAAAGTGAAGGCGTAGACCAGCAGGCCGCCCAAGCCAATGAGGTTGGCCAACGACGCCGCGCCGTGCAATTTGTTGAAGTTCGAGTTCATGCGCTGCATCTCCGGCGACTTCGGGCCAGCATCGTAGTACTTCTTTCCATCTCTCGTCTCTGTGTGCGTCCACTGTTAGCTTATTCCAAGTGACCTCCAACTCATCGTCAATCATATCCAACCTACCCTGATGTTTCCTCTCTTTCATGACCTTCGTCGTAGCCGGTCCCAGCCAAACCAGATTTGCGAGATTCGTCACAAACATCAACACAATCGGCGTGAGCGCAGTCCACTTATTCTCCTCCGCGAGCAGGCCCTTGAAGCCCGAGTTCACATGTCCAGCAACGGATCGCTCGCCGGGCCACGTCAGAGCGAGCACGACGGGCAATGCGGTTTGGATTCCGAAGTAGACGGGAAAGATGGCGGTTTGGAGGGTGCTGAAGGAGGGTCGCGGGAGGGCGTTGTAGGCGAGGGGACCGTTGATGAAGGTCTGGAAGAGGTTGGAGCCGAGGAGGGTGCCGTAGGTGAGGATGTGGTAGGGTTTGGGGTCGGTGAGGGAGGCGAGGAAGGGCATGTTGGCGGTGTCTGGTGGTGTGGTGGTTTGTGGAGGGGGTGAACTGTGTTGTTAGATGTTTTGCCTCACCTTGGAGCTGTTCTCCTAGCTCCGTGAGTGGTGAGATCATCCACAGCGCGTCAGATACCGCCATTCAGGGTCATCCTCAGAGCTCACTCACCTCTGGTCTCATATCAGACCCTCACCGTGAGCGTACAACGTGTCTCATCGACCATGACCGCCAGGTCGCCTCTGCTTATTCGCGACGGGAGGCTGCTCGATGAGGCACGGGTGTTCAAACTGAGTGGAGTCCTGCTGAGTCGCAGTCCGAGAGGGTATCTATCCCATCCACAGAACGGACGCCTTCAAGACGAGGCATCGCAAGTTGGTTCGAGCGATGTTGCGCTGTAACTGTCGCTGCCATGCCTGAGACAGCCACGGTCTGTGTCGTGCTGTAGGATTGGATTGTCGAAAGAAAGACAGCAACAGCGACAGATCGCTCGTAGCTTCCAGTTAACAATCACGTGGCTGCCTGATCTAGCGCGCTGCCTGCCTGGCCACTCTACGCGCCTCACGTCCTTCGGCTTTCTCCATCCTCCACCAAGCATCGGATCATCAAACCAGACATACCATCAAGATGGCCAGCAAAGAAGCGACCGTCTACATTGTCGACGTCGGCAAGACGATGGGAGAGCGGCACAATGGCCGAAGTCAGACGAATCTCGATTTTGCCCTGGAATACGTCTGGGACAAGATCACAGCAACGATAGCGACGAATCGGAAGACGGCGATGGCTGGTGAGTGGACGAATTGCCCAACAGTCGTCGAGCAGTTGAAAGTATGCTGACGATAGTTCAGGCGTCATTGGCTTGCGAACAGATGACACCGACAACCCGTCGGGCGACGAAGACGAATACCGTCACATCAAGATTCTCCATCCCATCAGTCAAATTGTCATGTCGGACGTTCGAAAACTTCGGAATGACCTGAAACTAAGCAAAACCGGCGAGGGCGATGCGACGTCAGCATTGGTGGTTGCCATCCAAATGATCACCGAGACGTGCAAGCAGCTCAAGTACCTCCGAAAAATCGTTCTTGTAACAGACGCCCGCGCCAACATGATCACTGATGATCTCTCGCACATCACAGAGAAGATCAAGTCGGACAACATCGAGCTTGTTGTGCTCGGAGTTGACTTTGACGATGCAGAATACGGCTTCAAGGAAGAGAACAAGGATCCTCTCAAGCAGGAACACGAGGCTGTTTTGAAGACACTCTGCGCAGACTGCAACGGCATGTTTGGCACGATAGCCGAAGCGATTGACGAGCTGCAGACACCACGGACGAAATCTGTAAGACCGACACCAAGCTACAAGGGTTTCCTCACCTTGGGCAACGTGGAGCTGCACGACGATGCGATGATCATCGACATCGAGCGGTATGCCAAAGTGATGGTTGCGCCTGCACCTTCAGCTAGCAAATTCGTCGTGCGAAGTGGAGGACATGAAGCGACACAAAGCACATTGGTGGGCGGCGAAAATGGGACACAAGACGGCGGTGATGGCCTCGCGGCGATCCACAATGCTCGGACCTACCAGGTTGATGACGAGAACGCACCCGGTGGCAAGAGAGATCTAGACAGAGAGGAGCTTTCCAAAGGCTACGAATACGGAAGGACAGCAGTCCACATCTCAGAGAGCGATCAGAATGTCACGACTTTTGAGACGAAACCAAGCCTGGACATTGTCGGATTCGTCGACAAGAATCAGGTGAGTATCTGAGATGATGTCTCCAAGATCGTGCTGACAATTCCAGTACCAACGCTATCTCGACCTTTCGAAAGCCTGCATGATTGTGTCACAAAAGAACAACGACAAAGCCTCCATGGCACTTTCGTCCTTTATCCATGCACTGCACGAATGTGAATCTTACGCAATCGCTCGATATGTACGCAAAGAGAACTCCGAGCCCAGAATGCTCTTGCTCTGTCCAAACGCCGAGCCCGACTTCGAGTGCCTCTACGATGTCGAATTACCCTTCGCGGAAGATCTCCGAAGCTACAAATTCCCACCTCTCGATCGCGTCCTCACCGTGAGTGGAAAAGAGGTCAAAGCACATCGCAACCTGCCCAGCGACGATCTTCTCGACGCCATGAGCGCCTACGTCGACAAGATGGACCTCTCCAAACTCGTCCCCCAAGAAGAAGGCGAACCAACAGAATACGCTCCCATGGACGAAACATACAACCCGCACCTCCACCGTCTCCATCAAGTCATCAAACACCGCGCCGTCTTCCCCGAAGCCGATCCACCACCTCCGTACGAAATCCTCGGCAAATTCTCCCACCCTCCCGAAGAAGTCCTCACCAAATCCAAGCCCGCACTAGACCACCTCCTTGCCAAAGCCGAAGTCAAAAAGGTCCCTCCCAAAGCCAAAGGCAAACGTGGAAACCGCAAACCTCCCTCCGCACCACTCTCAAACCTCGACGTCGCGGCTCTCCTCGCTCAAGACCCCAAGCGCAAGTCCCGCCGCATCGACCCGAAGAACGCCGTGGCGGAGTTCAAGCAGATGCTGGAAAGCACAGACGACATCGACGAGATGAAGAATGCGTTTAAACAGCTGAAATTCATCATCCTCGACGAGATCAAGCACTCGGTCGGAGAGAACAAGTACGGCCAAGCGTTGGAAAACATCCACGTGATGCGCGAGCAGGCGGTCGAGTTTGAGGAGCCCGGGTTGTATAATGATTTCTTGCGCGACTTGAAGGACAAGATTTTCGGGAAGGAGCTGGGTGGGGATCGGGGCGCGATGTGGTATCGAGTCAGGAGGGATAAGTTGGGGTTGATTCTGAAGGAGGAGGCGAGTACGAGTGAGATGACGGCGGAGGAGAACAAGAAGTTCATGATGCCGCCATCGAGCACATGAGGGGAGATGGGTCTACATGGCTTGCAGCGCGGCGTTGCGCGCGGGAGGGCTGCGAAAAGATGGGAAAGCACGCGGGCTGAAGTCCGTGCCTCCAGTAGCAGCAAGGCTTCAACGGGACGACGATATCATGACCATAAATCTCGAAAATCTCGCTTCTCGCCGGGCTTCACAAGTTGGCAGCGGCGGCGTTTCAGACCACAATGGCACGACGCGGTCTTGCGCCGCTCATGAAATCGAGGCTGGATACACAAGAACCCAAAAGTAAAGCTCACGGTAAGGAGACCGAGCAGGAGACATTCTTCTCGAGAGAACAAAGCGCAACAAGTCTTAATGATTTCGATCACATTGCATTCGAAATGGGTAAAAATCTCTCATCATGTCACTCCCTCACTCCTCCTCACGTTTATACCTTATTTCTCCTTCCCATCCCTTCCTCCTATCCCTCTCCATCCACCTTCTTACGCAATCCCCAACCCCACCTTCGCCAACCCTTCCCGTCCCTCAAATCCCCGCTCCCTCATCCTCCTCCCCTCCATCAACCCCCTCAACCCACGCTTCTGCAGCCCCACCACCGAACTGCACGCACCACTCCACACCTCCATCCTCGCCATCGCATCGGTGTCCAATCCACGACTGAAACTACTCGAAGTACTCAGACCGTCCGCCGGAAGCCCATCCTCGCCTTCTCCCGCACTGCTCGCACTGACGGCGCTCGTCGGTTCCTCGGTATCGTCATCCTCCGTATCGCTCGCCATGCCAGCCTGCCCAGGACGGGGCGTAGTCCTCGCCGAGCGGCCATTCGCCATTTCCGTGTTGACTCGCAACCCATCGCGACCAGCTCGCGGGTCTGATCCACTGACTCCGTTCGTCATCAAGCCATCCATACCGCCCAGACTCGCCGTGCGGATGGGGATGTCGCTCTCCCGTATTGTGGCCCGACTGGTGGCGAAGTGCACGCTATCTCCGCCTCCCGCACCCATCGCTGCGGCGTTGAAGATGGCTGCGGCGTTGCGGCCGTCCAGAGAGGAGTGCAGGCGTTCGACGACGGCTTCGAGGAGGCCGGAGATTTTGTACGGACGGGCGAGTTGCAGGAGGGAGCAGAAGATTTGGGGTGTGGCGAGAGGATGGGGAGATGCTGGAAGAGTGAGGGTATAGAGGTAATGGAGGAGGGCGTGGAGGGTCGGAGCGGTGTGTGGGAGGTAGAGGAGGCGAGGTCGGGTGGTGGGTGGGGCAGAGCGGGTGTCCAGGAGGTCGGTACTTGTGATTATGGAATTGGCGGTGAGGGTTGTGGCGTTGGAGGAGGTGATGGATGGGGTGATTGTGATGCTGGAGTTGCGAGAGGGGTGGTTCGCGACGTTGGGCCGGAGAGTGGCCGTGTCGGTTGTTTCCGAGGAGGCTAGAGACTCTCGTAGGAGGGAGATGAAGTGTGGACCCCAACGACGGGAGATGAGGCGAGAATTGACGGGCACGCGGGTGCCGTCGATGGCGAGAAAGTCCATGTCGGCGAGCTCGCGGGTGTTGAGGGCGAGTGCGCCGATGTCTTCTGCGGCGGACGATAAAAGCCGGCTGAAGCTGATGTCGGGAGTGGGAGGTTGGATGAGGGCGGAAGCAGAGATGAAGTTTGATGTGGGCTCGGCGACGTTGGGATTGTCGTAGAGTCCGAACGCTTCCAGCTCGACCACGCAGATGTTGGAGAAGTTGATGCGACGATTGTTGTAGTCGTCGACGAGGCTGCGCTTGCGATTGCCGAGAACGACGAACGAGTTGCGACGACTCCATAGCACACCACGATTCCAGCTACCTTGGCTGAAGATGCTACCTCCAGCGTCGATGCGGGACCAAGTGAGTGTACGGAGGTCGAGCGCCCAAAGTGCGTACTCCTGCTTGGAGGAGGTCAAGAAAGTACCCGACACGACAAAGTGATTGTCAATGACACCTCCATTGGGGAAGCGAAGGCCAGGAGGTGACATGGCAGTCTGCATCGGCTTCTCCGTCAGTGTGCCATCAGTCAGACGGACTTGCAGCTCCAGCTTGACATCCAAGAAGTTGTAATTCGAGTAGATCAGCATCGGCGCGCCGGATCCATTCGAAGCACCGGGCTCTTCATCATCCTCCTCGAGCTCATTGCGGGCGTGCGGACCAGCACCAATTTGAGAGGCAGTCATGCCGGTGAGAGGCGTGACCACACTTCGGTAAGCACCACAACTTCGGCCCATGCCTGTCGTGCCAGTCCACTTGAGAGATCTCAAGTTGAACACGCTGACCTGCTCAATATAGTGGTTCGCGCTGTCTTGTCCGCCTACCACGACCATCTCGGCGCCACCAGTACCATCTATTGCGACACCAAGAGAGCCCTGGTTTGGGTTCTCGCCGGCAGGGTTGTGATGGACCGCCGACATGGGCGCATTGGGCGAAGTAAAGACAGCCGATGAAGGTAGAATCGCCGCGCAGTGAGCATATCGTCCTTGAGGCGGGTCAGGGGTGTTGATCTTGGTCCATGTGTGTGTGAGAACGTCGTAGATGTGTACATCGGACATGACAGCCACCTCGGGTTGGCTTTCCGAATTGCTCTCGGAAACAGGAGCTGGAGACATGCCTCCGTAGCAGACGAGTTTCGTATCTCCCAATGCACACATGCTGTGGAAGTATCGTGGTGAGGGTACATCGCCCCGAGGACTCAGCTTTGTCCAATGCCGTCGGATCAAGTCTAGCTCGTAGAGATTCGACGTCAACTGTGGTTTCGTGCGAGACAGTCGGCGGCCTCCAAAGACGTAAAGCTTGTCGCCGAGAACAGTCGTCGTCGCGCCGACGAGAGGGTGAGGCTCCTTTCCTGTCGTGCGATGAACATTGCAAACCAGGCCGGAAAGGTTGGCAGGATTGGTGCCGGGTGTATAAGCCTGGCTAGGAAGCGTGCCCGGTGCGGTGGGTTGTGACGGTGTGTGAGATCCGGATCCCAAATCTGTTGCCGTGGTCTCAGCTTCCGCCTCTGATGCGGACTCGTACTCCGATCGGGTGCCAATGAGGCTAGTCTGACTGCCGTACGAGCTGAGTCCCGTAGTCGATCCATTCTCTCCACGGCCATAGATCTTTTCCAGCGAAGGTTGTGATGTTTGCGAATCCATGGTATTGGTCCGACTGACCGGCTCGGGAGTAGTCATCTCGGTAGGAGACGCGGGCGAGGTCTCGAGAAAAGGATTGAGAAAAGGAGACTTGGGAACGGGAGGTAGACACTCGGCGCAGCGTGCTGGATCGGACCAGTCTGGGCTCTTTATCTCAACATGCCTCAGCGTGGAATGGTGGCTGTTCGGACGAGCAATGGAATCCTCGACGAAGAGGGAAGAATCGCTATCGCTGGAGCTGGAGAAGCGATCGGAGCCCGGTTCGGAGAGTTCAGGTACGCTGACGTAGCTGTATGCGTCCGGGATGATAATCGGGACGTGCCTCGGCCGTGGGCGGACAAAGGATTTTCGTGCGGTGGGAGGGCTCGGAAAGTCAAAGGAAGTCTGCGGAGAGGAGCCTGTGCTTGCGGTTGATGTTGATTCCGGTCGCGTGAGTGCAGGTCGAGGTGCGCGGAACGACGTCGTGGCAGGGCCGTTTGCCGACTTGTCGCGTGTGAGAGAAGCCCAAGCACGGGCAGAGAGGTTGGGCGATCGCTTTGTCTTCAGCGGTCGCGAGGTGTCGTCAGAACGGTCGCGGAAGTTCGCACCCAAGCGGAAGAGATCGTGTTTTGGTGAGGCTCTGCGCGAGATCGAGGGTCGAGTAGCAGTCCTGTCGCTGTCCGTCGGCGGCGCGGCGTGAGCGAAGAGACCTACGGGGAAAGACATGTCAGGTCAGCACTGGGTGCCACGCGAAAGCGGTAGCTCGGGCGGGCTTGGAATGTGAAATGGATTGTTGATGGATGGGAACAGCCGCGGTAGCTTCAACGCGGGTGCAGTGCAGATGAGATGCAACGATGATGATGGTGGTGGTGATGCAAGAGGTCAACGGTATGGTTTAACGGCGGAAGGGAAAGGAGCAGAGGAGGAAGTGACTTCAAGTGATGCTGGGGCACGGTGGAGTTTTGATTGGTTCCATGCGCATCCGCATCACGACGGCCGTTGTTGGTGGAAGTGGAGGGGTGATGGACGTGTGCAAGGCGGTTCCCGTCCTCGACAAGATCGGTCGGCACAGCGAGGGGCCAATCTCCCTGCGCCGGGATGTGCAGTGCAGTGCAGTAGTCCAGGTGTGAGGGTGGATTTTCGGCGAGCCCGGCGAGGTGGGAGCTGGCCGACGGATTGACGGAAGGGTGTTGCAGTGGAAGCCGTATGCAGGTGGCCAGGTAGTTGGTTAGGGTAGTGCGTGCCACGCCGTCGGATCTTGGAAGAGCAACAGCAGGCAAGTCACGATACAGGGAGTGTGGCGCGGGGAGGAGGACGACGACAGGCGGAAGTGGAGGATGAGCTCGCCTGTGCCTCTTCGTGTATGCATGCGCGTGATGGGTGAAGTGTGGGCACTCGCCGAGATGGGAAGAGAGAGGGAGAGAGGGAGAGAGAGAGAGGCAGCGTAGGTGTAAATAGGACACGCGACGAGGAAGACATGCTGATGCTGATGATACACACCTTGGGGTCGAGAGCTTGGCCGGGGGTCGAGGCCTGTGGGAATCGTGGGAGAGCAGAGACCGGGGCGTACAATGGACAAATAATAATAAGGTGGTGTGGAGTGTGGTGGACGGTGTGGTGAATCAATCAATCCATCCGAGCGACAGAATTCCCACCCTTTGTTTTCCCTCGGTGCATATTCCACCGGGACCGGGTGCGGTGGTGAAGAAAGCCGGCCCGAAGACAGACGCTATACCCCATGGGAATTGGCGTAGAAATCTACCCGGGGAAGCAACCTGCAAGGGAAGCAAGGTCGGCTTGCCATATTGGAACAACACAACAGGGAATCTTCTGTCCACCGGTCCACCGTCTCGCTTGCCATCGACTTGACGCATGGCCATCGTCGGGAAGCACTGTGCCATATTCCTGCCATCCACGATACCAAGCCGTGCCTCGTCATAACCCATCGGGTAGGAGATATTACCCGTCGAGTATCAAACAACAACAACAACAAACACACCCTCCCGTCGTCTAAGACTACAGGGCAGCAGGTATACACAAACGGTCGTTCACGCACTGCCCACCACCCCGCCGTTTGAAGAAGAAAGATTTCGCAGATTGTAATCAAAAAAAGAACCCCCCCTCCCAGAAACATCCGTCCGCGGAAGGCAAGCACCCTCCCGCCTCGAGAAAGATCATCATCCAAGCCCCAGAAGACCGGGAAATCCACCGACCTTTTGGTTTTTTACGAAAGCTCGCCGACCCGATGACCGAGGGAGAAAGCAAAGCACCAAACAGGCCAATACCCTACTCGTCCTGCATGAAGTAGTTGCACCTGTAGACCGCAGTCCATAGACCCGACATTGTAACTTGTGTCTCTCGCCTGCGCGGAGTCCGGGAATGAGGAGATTCCCTTTTGGACTTTTTTTTTTTTTTTGTGCGAATCGTTTAGCTTAGCTTACCGTGAAACTTTGAAAGATCGGCTTGTGCGAGAGCCAGAGGAGAAGAAAGATGACAAAACACCACACATGTTTCCTCACGCCAAGGGTTCTGTGGTTTATTACCTAATCACTATCACTCTCTCGCGTGGGAAGTTTGATTGCGATTACGGCTACCTTATTATTATTATTACCCCGTTCGTCGTCTCAAACGCGAAGGAAGGGATCCAATGCTCACGGCTGGGGTGGGGTTATCGCGGACGGAAGTTGCTGCGAACTACCTTACTACTCAATCACGGGTATCCACAGTAGCTGTTCTTCACACGTGCTCCCGTCTTCCATATATGGACTTTGTTTCAGCCCTTTCGACCTATCAAAAGCATAAATAAACAAACATGTACTTTTTTGTGGTTCCTGAATCGCGTTGCGGAATCTCAACGGTTCATTCAGACAAAACCGTGGTGCGGGTGAGACATCATGGCCTTTCCCCGAGTCGACTGCCTTGGCCCCGAGGTCATGGTATCTAAGGTCTCGGCTCGTTCGGTGCCCGGATTGTCGGGCTGGAAAGATGTCTTACGATGCACGCTTATTACTTGTATAGCTAGCTCTCTAGGCGGCGTCGAGCACATCCACCAGACCACAAATGTAGACGACGAAAAGGAAGCGTCTGTATATCGGAGAGCTTTTGATTCCAACATCTACCGCTAACCGATTGTCTTCATCAATCTAAACCATCTCTCGAACATCATGGCAAGACAAGGTGTACAACCACACCCCATCAAACCACCCGTCTCCCCCATTCGCTCTCCCACGCATCCTGAAACATGACATCTCCCAGTCAAACCGCCGCGCTCGTCTCCTCCTTGGGCAGCGGCGTGAATCTGAGATATGGCCTCACGACGTTCATCTTCGGGAACAGCTTCTCGGCCTCGGGGCTCTTGACGCTGGGGTGGACGATGACGTCGTCACCGGGGACCCAGTTGATCGGCGTGGTGATGCGGTGCTTGTCGCCGGTCTGGAGCGAGTCGACCACGCGGAGGACTTCGGCGGTGTTGCGGCTGAAAAGAGAAGGGCAGAAGGGTCAGCAGTGGTTCGGACACAGGAGTATATGGGGTATAAAAACTTACCCAGTTGAGGCAGGATAACTGAGGATAAGGCGGATCGTCTTCTTGGGGTCGATGATGAAGACGGAGCGGATGGTGAAGGCGATGCCCTTCTCGTCGACGTTGGCTGGGAGGGGATGTTAGTTGTTGATTTTTCGAGGTGGAGTGGAGGGGGTGTATTTGGCGGATCGAGTCTGCGAGCTCTTTCCTTGACAGATCGTGTGCAATATCTCCATCTCCAGTCATTGCCACTGCTTCTCCGCCAACGAAAGAGCTCGCAAAAGTCTCCCAGAAACACCCCTCCTTCACAGTATGTCATAATCTTACTGGCATCCTGATGATCAATCATATCATAAGCCAGAGCCACCTTCCTCTCCTTGTCTCCAATGATAGGAAACTTGAGCTGCGAGCCGGAGATGTCATTGATATCCTTGATCCAACCGCCGTGGGACTCGACCGTGTTGGCGGAGAGACCGATGAGCTTGACGCCGCGCTTGGTGAACTCGGGCTCGAGCTTGGCAAAGGCACCGAGCTCGGTGGTGCAGACGGGCGTGTAGTCTTCGGGGTGGGAGAAGAGGACGACCCACGAGTCGCCGATGAAGTCGTGGAAGTTGATGGGGCCGGAGGTGGTGTCGGCGTCGAAGTTGGGCGCGATGCTGCCGAGGCGGAGAGGAGCGGACGACATGATTGTGGTGTTGTGTGTTGAGGTTTTGTTGTGAGGTTGTTTGGTGCGTGTTTGAGAAGGAATGTTCAGTCAAGGAGAGAGAAAAGTTGCCCTCGTGCTGATGAAGCAGCTCAATGCGCGAGAGGCAAAGTTTTGGAGGGGTCAATCACGCCATCGTCCCTGAAAATGGCGGGGCAATAATGGGGCCAAGACCAAGACCATCTCATCACTGCTGATGAACCATTCCCCCATCCCATCGTGGCCAGGATGGAAAGATCTAGACCCCACGCTTGATATGTTGCGTACAGCGCCGCAGAAAGCCTCCCATCTCGAAGCAGACGATGGCCTCAAATCTATTCCAGAGGTGTGTTAGTGAGACCGCCTTGCTGCTGGACGATGCCGACAACGTCGCGGAAAGTGGTTTCTAAAGGTGCGAAATCGGGCACTATAAAAGCACCAGCTTTATCAACAATTGCAGATCTTCCCAGAGGAGGGAGAGCAGGGTATCTCCTGGCGAAGCTCTTTGCAACATCTTCTCCAGCGCGATCATTGTTGAAGGTGGAGGTCTGCCTATTTCCGGCTTCTTGTTGTTGGACATATCGTCGACGATATAGTTTGAGGTAGTTGCTGACCCATACAAATCGCAGCACTGGAATATACATAAATGCTCCCCTGTTCAAATGATCTTTGGTGGAACGTGAGGCTTCAGAATACCAGGGACATCGCGATCATAGAGGAGGGGAAAGCGGTAGAAGGATGAGAACATGCTTTGGTTTGTCCGGTGAATCGCAGCGTCCACCATTGTAATCTTTGCTTTGACCAAGTCTCTTCGGTCTGATGAGGTTGACTCCTTAGCCCATCGTTGGCGGAATGTTGGCAGCACAGACCGGCGAGACTTTCATGTCTCTTCCTGCCTCCACCGTGGTACCGGGTCGAACATTTTAGGCTTGACAGTGTCCATCGTACGCCGGTTTTGCATTGGGATGTTGATCGCTGACCGCACAGTCATACGTGTAGGTGTCGACGTCGATGGACGGAAGGCAGCAGGCGTTATTTCCTTGCTGTGTTGGAGAAAGGAGAAAATCAGCAAACAGCTTTGGATACTGCGTGACAATTGCCCAGTCGAGATGAGACTTACATAGTCGCCGTCGTTTGCATCGCAGATGCGCTTTGCCCAGGCCTCGGCAACGTTGTCGCAGCGGGCATAGCTGGTCTTTCGATTGTTCAGAGGGGCGGTGGAACCGGCGTGGCCGATGGCGAAGAACATGGCCATAGCGAGTGGGACGGAGATAGCGAGCTGCATTGTGCCTCGAGTCTCTTTTTGGTTGGGAGTTTTGAATGAGCGAGCCGGCGGTAGAAGTGCGACGAGGAAGGGAGGAAGAGAAAGACAGAAGAGAGACAGAGATGGTTTTGATACCGCTCAGGAGATGTGCCAGGGCCGAACTGGCATACGACCTTCAATCAGGCCATCGACCTCCGGACAAGTATGATTCGTCCGATGCCCTTACACGCTTCAGAACTAGCCAGAGAACACCAGGCGTCGTGTCCAAGCTTCTCCGGATGAGGCCTGATAGCAATTACAATCAGTATCGCAGTAAGCACAATGCTGGTCAAATTTCTGCTCATCGAGTGGTAGAAGAACTTGAAGAGAACGTGTCGGCATTAAGCGGACGATCTTGTTCCGAGTAGTGTTCTCTTCGGGCTTCCGAAATATGTTAGTATGCATCTCGTCGGTCGCCTCGCTATACTGTCTCACGTAGCGTTGCTGTAGAGTAGTAGAGTGGATGGCATTTTTCCCGCGCTTTATGCTGCATACCCTGCTTTGCACCTTTGGGCGACCGTAGTAGACAGGGATTATACGAGGCGACGGTCGAGACTTCAACAATGGGATCTGCAGAGTGGCTCCCGTCTTGCAAGGTTTCGACAGCTGTCGTGCAAGGGCAAAGTGGCCTGCCCCTCGCTGTGCTTCCGGCGGACCTGCCAACCTGCGTCCCGTCGTGGCTCAAGTTGACCAACGTTTGTTCACTGCGACCAGCACGAGCGACAAAGCGACTTCGGAGAAAGGCAGCACTTGGGATGAGCACATAATCGACGAGGGGAGCTGCCCTGCTACGATTGTCCTCGCCTCGTGGCAATCATGATCCAGGGGGATGTCTTCGTGTCGTCTGACTTCATGTGCTCTCTCACCACAACACGGGATCGATATCTTGCCTTGCCTCTCGACGTTGTGCACAGGAAGATCCATCCACGACAGTGACGATGCAGGTGCAAGGCAAGGCCGACGCACGAGGTGAGGAAAACGCTGAGATCGATTGACTCCTCGCAGATTTTGACCAGGGCAGCTTTCTTGCGCTTGCAAAGTCAGAGTCCAACAGCGACAATGCAGCGGGCATATGCTCTCACCATGGCTACCTCATCTCATGCTCCTCATTCTCAACACCGCAGACGCCAGGGCACTCTCCATCTTCCGTCCCAGGATCCCACGTACCTGACCTGCTCTTCACTGACCGTGCCACTTCCATTGGACGCACGATTCTCGCTTCGGACGAGTTTCGGCCTTGCAATCCTTGTCGGAGATTCAACAGGCCAATGACAACTGCAGCCGTGAGAGCCGTTCACGAAGCTTGCCTGGACGTATGTGGACGTGGACAAGGTCCCTCATGACCGCACTTTGCGCAGCGATTTCGGACTGCTGTCTCCGTGGCGCTTCTCGTGCAGATGCTGTCCATCTCCAGGCAGAGTGCAAGTCGATATGACGGACTGTGAACGGTGGAGCATGAGGGACGACTTCACCCTTCAGACCGAGTTGGCCTGGAGCTACTGCTACAAAAAGCGATCACCATTCGTTGGACAGTCATTCACGATGATGATGTCCTTGGATGAATAGACTTCCGTCCGTCTTGCGCATCGGGAGTACGGGTAGGCTAAGGTTAAAGCCCACGTTGTCCTCGTCTCGGTTAACGGTATCAAAGGATCGGCACCCCGTCTTTTCACGACATGACTGATGATGTGACGCCCTGTCGCGTTTGCATCTTTGGTATCTTTGCTGACATTTCCTGTCCCCTTTCCTCTCCATGCACAAATTTGGTCCTGTCCACATGAATCATCATGGCTTGTCCGGAGGTCCATCTCTCCTCTCTTGAAAAGCCAGAAGACTCGACGTTCACACCCGGAGCCGATGTCGCTCAAGATGAAGACAAACGCGACAAGAGCGATTCGACCAGCACTTTCGGCGCAGAGGATGGCGACGGCTCCGAACACGACAACAACATCGTCTGGCATTACCTCGAGTTCGAAACAGAACTGCCATCACCCGCACACCTCTCACAGCCAACTCACAATTCACGAGCAGAGCCGCCTCCACAATGTCCAGACTTGAAGAGATACACCTCACCCTTCCTCTGGTCCAGCGCACGGAAGCGCATGATGACCGGGCTCTCCTGTCTGGTCACCTTCATCGCCGCCTACAACTCAGGCGCATATTCTCCTGGCGTCGCACAGATGGCTTCAGAATGGAACGTCTCGCGCGTAGCCGTCTTGGTGGGCATTACGACCTTCACCTGCGGCTTTGCAGTCGTACCCATGTTCCTCGCACCCTTCTCCGAGATCAACGGCCGCCGCCCAGTGTTCATCGTCACCGGACTGCTTTTCATCGTCTTCCAGATCGTATGCGCAGTGACTCCCACGTTCGTGGGCGAGTTGGTGAATCGATTCCTGGCCGGTGCAATGAGCAGTACTTTTAGTACAATGGTCGGCGGTGTTGTGAGCGATATCTTCCACGCCCAGGATAGGAATACGCCAATGACGCTGTAAGAAAATCGAAGGGCAGAACGCCTGCAGCTGTCCGAGACTGTCTCCTGGGCTATGCCAGCAGGTCTCAGTCTGCCTGCCCTTATAGCCGTCCGAGCTATTGCTAACCCTTCTACCCTTCTGTTTTAGGTTCTCGGCGGCTGCTCTGTTGGGCACTGGCTTCGGACCACTTATATGTGGGTTCATTGCTAATCGGACGACGTGGAGGTGGATATTCTACCACCAGGTCATCCTCGACGGCGCAGTCATGATCGCCGTCATCCTTTTCTTCAAGGAAACCCGCGGCTCCGTGCTCCTCTCGCGCAAAGCCAAGGCGTTGAACAAATGGTACGAGAGCCTCGAAGCAGCTGGCTATCCAGGCGTCATGATGCCGCCCCTGAACACCTCCTCGCCGGAAAAGAAGACCGCCCAACGCATCCGATGGAAAGTCCTCGCCGATGAAGAACGCAGCAGCATCGCCACCATGCTTCGCATCTCCCTCCTCCGCCCATTCACTATGCTCCTCACCGAGCCGGTCGTGTTCTTCTTCAGTCTATGGGTCAGCTTCTCGTGGGGAGTGCTATACATGACCTTCGCCAGTGTACCCTTGATCTTTGAGAGAACCCATGGCTTCAACATCGAGGAAGTGGGTGGCATCTTCGCGGCCACGTGTGTTGCGAGTGTACTGTTCGCTGTCGTGGCGATCTACCAGGAAGATCTGGGAAGGAAGTACCTGCCGGCCAGTCAAGTTGCTCTACTGGATAGCCCGGAAGGTCGACTCTACTTTGCGTGCGTCGAGTCCGCTTTGCTGCCGATTGGATGTCTTTGGCTGTGTATTACTGGAGCGTACCCCAGCATTCATTGGATCGTGCCGACGTTGGGACTGGGTTGCTCCACCATGGTACGCTGGAACAACACACTGCTCGAGAGCCTGATCGCTAACTGCACAACAGGGCATCTTCAGCATCTACCTCGCAGTCTTCAATTACCTCGCAGACTCCTACCACCGCTACGCCAGCAGTGCGCTCGCCGCGCAATCCTTTTCTCGCAATATGCTGGCCGGCGCATTCCCTTTGTACGTCGCCCTTCAGTCCCATCTACACCTTCACTTCTAACCCGTCCTCCCAGATTCACAACCCAAATGTTCAACAAAATGTCATTCCAGGGAGCGGGTGGATTCCTTGGCGGGGTCGGTTTCCTGCTCACGGCCGTGCCTTGGGTCCTGTTGCTGTACGGACCAACGATTCGCGCGAGGAGTAAATTGGCGGGAGAAATTGTGAAGACGTGAACGGAGCCTTGATGAAAATTTGATTGGAAAAGCGAGCTTGAATGGAGACTGGTTGCATTGCATTACTGATAGAAGTCTAAAGAAGGGAAAAGCGATATGAGCTATGATGACCGGCAAGAGTCGAGCGGGATGATTGATACCCAGCGACTTGCGGAGTCCAAATGAAAAGAAATGATAGGACGATATTACGCCAACAACTTACCATCACCGCCACCTCCACCGACTCTCATCCTCCACGCCGCGTGTCACTGATGACAGCACATTTCCTCCTCACGCCCTGGTCCTCTTCGCCCTTCCACCCGCATGCCCCGCCGTCGCCTTCCTCTTCCTCGGCGACGCCACCTCTTCCTCCACTTCCTCCGTCTCCCAAGCCTTCGGTCCATGAGAATCTCTTTCCATAATCGTCCAGACCTCCTCATCGCTCACATATGGCAACGCCCACATCGTCGGCCTCAACGCCGCATGCACCTTCTTCTCATTCTTCTCCTTAGCAGGACTCTCCGGCGCAGCGCTAGCGGACGCGCTGCGGCCTAGGACGGCGGATGCGGCGGTCGTGACGCCCGACTTGAAGCGGTCGATGAAACCGGCGCTGACGGGTGTGGCGTCTGGTACGGACGGGCGGGGTTCTTCGTCGTGGTCTGTGAGGATGTGTTAGTAAGTGTGTCTCGAAAAGGGTCGGAGGTTTGAGGAAGCGACGTACTACGAGCGAGGTCCTCATTAATCTGATCGCTCATCACCTGCTCCATGTACGGCGTCTCGCCAAAGGAGAAGAAGTTCGGCATGCGACGGTGCCAGACTTCGGGCGCGGGCATGTATTCGAAAAACGGGTTGGGTTTGTCCGTTCCGGGGAGGTACACGGGGTTGTTGACGGAGATGACGGGACCACGGTTAGGATCAAGTGGAGGGTTAGGAAGAGTGCTGGTCCTGACGGGTTGGAGGGTTGGGGCGGGTTTGAGGGCAGGGGCTGGGGTGCTGCGCGAGGGAGACTGCTGCTTGCCAGGAGACGCGGTTGGGGAACGAGCGGCGGCTATGGTCTTTGCGGCGCTGGTGGGAGACTTGAATGAGTTGCCTGGCTTCTTCGGGTTGTGCATTTGAGATGGAGGCGAGATTGGCACGGGGTTGTACTCTCCGAGAAGTCGGCGGCCTGGAGATTCAAAGTTGCCCTTGGCTGCAGGTTTCTTGTTCGTGGGACCGAACAGCTTTGAAGGCGGCTGGGCCTTGTGCTGGCGCGACAGGTCGTCCAGGTGGGTAACACTCGGCCTGGTACCTGTCCGGCTGGACCGGACTTTTGAGCGACCGGTCGAGGAGCCGGCAACATCGTCTGCCGAGTCGGAGTCGTGAACGACCTGTCCAGCGCGCCGGACACCATGAAACCAAGCGAGTCTCCATTGCTGTTCGGTGATTGGAAGGCCCGTAGGCGGGTCAGGAGTGTCGAGGTTGTTCAGCGTAGCTTCGTATGCTTGCTGCTCGGTCGCTTTCATGAGGAGCGACCCAGACGAGCCGTCCTTGGTCAAATCTTCGTATTCGTCGAGCATCCCTGCGAGGTCTGCGGCGGTCTTCTTGCCCTTTGCGGGACTTTGCGGCGCGGTTGCTTTGACGGGCGATTTGCTGGGACTTCTGCGCATGGGTCGAGTCATGGTGATCGGCTCGTGGTGAGCACGAGTGGGACTCTTGGCCGGGCTCTTTGACGGAGATCGCTTGATAGCAGCACCTTTGGAAGAAGGAGACTTTCTCTTTACGTCAGCCTGCTCAATCGACTGAAGCGGCAGACCTGCGACGATCTCGTCGACTTCATCCTGCATCGGGAATATAGGTCTGAGCTCATGGTGGAATCGCCAGTAGATCTTGGCATGGCAATTCAGCGGTTGGCCCAATTGCGAGAGGCGTGCTTCTTCCTCGAACGGGGCATGCACTTCCTCGACTGCGACAAGGTTGCCGGATTCGCGGTCCTCCCAGCGCTTGAGCAGATCGACCATGATCTTGTCCCATTTTGTACGCTTCCGACCATCGATCACGGCAAGGACCTCCTCGGTGGTTTGCGTAGAGTCATCGTTGTCGTCGTCTTCGTCGAGCAGGCCGCGCTTCTTGAGGACGTCTTTGCTGGGGCTTGTGGTCGGTTTGCCTTTTGCCTTGGTGGTCTTGGTGACTTTGCTCGGCGCAGACTTCGTCTCAGCTGGAGTCACACTCCGAATGAGAAATCTGCCACCATTGGTACCACAACGCCTGTCGGGACCGACTAATATTGCTTCGGTATATTCTACCATGGGAGCTTTGGTGGCGGTGGCTTTCTTGGATGGTGATGCAGCTTTCTTGGCCGGTGATGCAGCTTTCTTTGCGGGTGAAGCTGTTTTCTTTGCGGGAGAGGCAGTCTTCTTTGCAGGAGACGAAGCTTTCTTCGCAGGAGAGGCAGCTTTTTTGCGAGGCGAAGATCTTGTCGAAGGACCGGGCTCTGGAGATGATGTTGCCTTCGCCTTCCTGGCGGCGGCCGCCTTCGCGGGCGATTGCTTTTTCGCGGCAGCCATGTTGTCGCGATTGAACAAGACAAGGAGATCAAAGACGCGATGTGAATTGTGTCAAGCATCTTTCTGGGGAAATGCGAAGCGCAGGAAGTTTGTAAACAAAGGAAATGCCACAATCTCGTGCTGGAATGTGGATTGCTTACCGCACGCATAGTCTCGAATAACAACTCCTGCCTCGGTCTTTGGACACTGAGTCACTGACATCGTAGCAAACACGCGAAGGATTGTCATTGTTCCCATCAGTGCAATTCGAAGTATTTGCGATGGCACGGCCAAGACCACAGCACGCTTCAAGAATACGTTTCCATCAGCGAGTTTGCCCGAATGTCGCAGCTGACCAGCAAGGAGGTCAAGTCGCGGATTGTCCACTTCCCGAGTCGGATATGTGTATACTTGGGTACATGGCTTGGATGCATGACCGAGTCTTGGCTGTGCGTGGCTCCGTTGGAGATGTAGCTGCCACCGCTGTTTGACTGGAGCACACGACCAGCGACTTCATCCGACAGACGCATGCAGCCAATATAGTGTCTGTATAGCTATTGTGACGGTAGCATCGGCATGGAGGCAAAAATGAAGTCAGCTGGTCGGTCTTGACGGATCAGATTGGTCAGGAGGTCTCTTCCATTACTCTAAAAGGGAGTCGCTAAAGCAAATTAGCAGCCATCGTGATGTTGTCCGTGAAGGGTAGTTGTATGGAGAAGAAGAGTTTTCCCATCGGCGTGAAGGTCTTTGGTGTGGGCTGCTGACTACTCTCCGTCGATCCTCCCTCGACCGGGGTTGTTTCTACCTTACCGCCCACCGACAAACCTACGTCAATACAACACCTACATGAGGTACCTCACAAACGGCACTATGAACACTCGAGACCACTATCGACCACCTTCCCGACACTATGACATCTCACAATTCACCACTTGACACCGAATCAGTCACGCTCCCACGACAAGCGAGCCGGATCGACAGCGCTCGCGCACAACACTTGCATATGTCTGCACACTAGACTCCTATATTCCTCCAATATGGCGACACGAAGAGCATGTGGCAAGTTTGCATGACGCTGTGCGGTAGGAGAACGTGGTCCGCGTGCCTCTTTCAGCATCGCACGAGAGGCATGTTCGGACATTTTTTACTGGCCCTTGCTGTTGTGCTCCCACTGGAGTTGGGAGAAGCAGACAGTCCTCGGCATAGGCGAGAGACACTACGGTAAGAATGCTTGGCCGATTGAAGACTTAAGATGCGGCATCTGCTCCTAGGCGGGTATCAGGTATGGACAGAATCCAACTCTCTCATTCTTGCAACATGAATTTGCCCATTCTTCTCTTGTGCACCTTGGCCGCATTGGTCGCGGGTCAATCCTCAACTTTCTCTCCATTGAGGCCACCTGCGATACCCTTAGCAGTGAGGTCGCCTTACATGTCAACTTGGCAGCGAGCCGGCAGCGACGGAGGGAATGGAGGCTACCTCGCTGGACAGTGGCCTACATTCTGGCCTGGCCAAGTGACAGGATGGACTGGAATGATCCGAGTCGACAACTCGACTTACACTTGGATGGGTGCTCCAAAGGACGTTCCCGAGCTCGTTACCCAGACTGCATTCGAGTACACTTCTACCCGCTCGATCTTCACTATGACTGCGGGTCCCGTGCAGATGAAGATTACCTTTTTATCCAATGTCACTCCCGATGATCTTCAAAGGTCTTCCTTGCCTTATTCCTACATGGATGTTGAGGTGCATTCGCTCGATGACGGAGAGCACTCCGTTCAGATCTATTCGGACATCTCTGCCGAATGGGTATCAGGCGATAGAGGTGCAGTCGCCGAGTGGTCATATGGAGACATCGGTACCGACCCGGCAATCTCATACCACAAGGTGTTTAGACAGCAACAACTTGAGTTTGCGCAGGTAGACGACCAAGCAGAATGGGGAAATTGGTAAGTCGCTCTCCGGCTTAATCATTCGCACACTAACATCTACTTTCAGGTACTTCGCTACCGCGAATACCGCTGGCCTCACGTTCCAGTCTGGCTCAGACATCGATGTCCGAGGGAGCTTTATCGATGATGGTGCTCTGCCCAATACCAAGGACACGATCTACCGTCCCATCAACCAAGACTATCCGGTCTTTGGCTATGCAAGAGACCTCGGGAAAGTCGGATCAGAGACTCGGAATGTTTTGTTCCAGCTCAGCCTGCACCAAGAAAACTGCATGCAGTTCCAAGGACAGAAAGACACCGTGACCAAGGTCCCATGTCTGTGGAACAGCTACTTCGCCAATGAGACCGAAGCAGTAAGGCAGTCTCAGCTATCCGACATGATGTAAATTGACAGTATCAAAGGTTGCCCATTTCTACAATGATTACTCCGACGCAAAGCCACTCGCCTCGGACTTCGATTCCAAGGTCTCGAAAGACTCCGAAACCGCAGGTGGTTCTGATTACGCCAGCCTGACTACTCTTGCTGCCCGACAAGCCTTTGGTGCGATCGAGTTCACCAACACTCCCACGGACATCCTCGTCTTTATGAAGGAGATTAGTTCAAACGGAAACATCAATACGGTAGATGTCATCTTCCCGTTCCACCCTATCGCCCTCTACACGAATCCGAACATCTTGAAATGGCTGCTCGATCCCTTGTACATCAACCAAGAATCAGGTGAGATCGTCTGAATGGTCGCAGCTATCATTCGTTTCGGTACTAATGTGGAGCAGGCAACTGGCCGAACACTTACTCGATCCACGACATCGGTGCAAGCTTTCCCAACGCCACTGGTCACAGCGATGGCAACGCAGAGTCAATGCCTTTGGAGGAGTGCGGCAACATGCTCATCATGACACTCGCCTATGCACAGCGATCCAAAGATACCGACTATCTTGCTAAACACTACGACATCCTCAAGCAATGGACCGGATACCTTGTTGACGAGGCTTTGATCCCAGCAGAACAAATCAGCACAGATGACTTCGCAGGCCCAGCCGTGTAAGTCTTCCAACTCGATGACCAACCCACCCTCAATGCCACCATTTCCTAATGATCTATCTAGCAATCAAACAAACCTCGCCCTCAAAGGCATAATCGGCATCTCCGCCATGGCCCAGATCGCCACTCTGACCTCTCATTCCGCCGACGCTGACAACTACGCCTCCATCGCATCCTCTTACATCGCACAGTGGCAAGATCTAGCCATCTCTAAGGACGCTTCTCCTCCGCACACGACTTTCCAGTACGGCAACGAGTCGTCGTACTCCCTGCTATACAATCTCTACGCGGATGAGGAATTGGGTCTAGGACTGGTACCAAAGGAGGTGTACGACATGCAGAGCGAGTTCTACCCGACGAAGTTCGAGGAGTATGGCGTGCCACTTGATACCAGGCATCCCGCTGGGTACACTAAAGGTCAGTATCGCTCTATCTTGACCGAGGTCGCTGTCGATGTGGAACATCCAAGCTAATTGAGAATGACGGTAGACGATTGGCAGCTCTTCTGCGCGGCCGTTGCGTCCAAGGACACCAAAGACATGTTCACCAAGACGATCGCCAAATGGCTCGGTGAGACGGTGACGAGTCTGGCGATGGGAGACTTGCATGAGACTGTCAGTGGTGACTATCCTGCTGGCCTCAAATTCGTAAGTTCTTGTCCGTTTCGTATCATTGATGTTGAAGCAAGAGCTGATGAAGGGACAGGCTGCGAGGCCGGTCGCCGGCGGATACTTCGCATTTCTGGCGTTGGACAGTGCGCCGAGCGAGTGAGTGCGAGCATGATTTCGTCGCGGCAGCGCGATGCTTAAGGATTTGAGTGACAGTCTATGGAGGATGCGAGGACGAAACAGTGATCATCACAGTCGTTGATTCATTCATACTGCTGGAAAAAGGCAGTGACAAGCGGATTGTTTTCTGCTCTCACACACCCGATGTAAACGCCGCGCTGAAAGACATGATCGTGAGGAAGCGGTAACACTGCAGATGGGTATGAGCCAGGAAAGTGCGGCTGTCAGGTTTGCTGGTCAATGCGCTGCAAGTTGTCCCCATTGCGCTCTTGATTGTCGCTTGGAATGCTGGCGCCTCCTTGTACATTCGCTGAAGGCTCTCTAGCTTTTCGCCCTAATTTGACTGTCCACGTTTCGCTCGCTTGGCTTGGATAAGTGCATTGAGCGGAGAAAACGGAGGTGATTGCGACTCTTTTCTTTCTGCGAAAAGATGCGTCAAACTTGGGCCGCTCTCGAGGTCATGTGTCGCTGGTAGCCCGGCAAGCACTTGGGAAGGTGCAATGGCGTTCAACACCGAATGTAAGTCTGATTCGTAGACCATGGACGCAGGTTGGGATCCGAAAGACGCAGGATTCCGAACGCTTCGGAACGAATAGCGTCTTGCAGCGGCTCGTTAGCTTGGACAGCTACATGGCTCCCTGGACAGGCGCTTGGAATGTGCCGTGGTTCTGTACGCCAGTCCAGAATGTCTGCGGTTTCGTCATTCTTTGACGTCCATCAAGTCGAAGGTACGGTAATTGAGTCTCGAGAGTCGAAATCCGCCACGTAGATTTGGGTATAGACTTGAGCACCTGGGCAGCCGGTAAGATAGATGGTCCCGCTGGAAGCAATGTTGTCGCCATGGTGTGATGGACCAAGAACCACCCGCTGCTCGAGGAATGCGTAGTGGGCTTGGGCAAATGCGCCATCGCGCTTCTGCCGAGATTCAACTTTGACCTTGAGGTTGTGCTTCATTCCACGAAGAATGGTCGATATCGTCTGGTACTCCTACCCGGTTTCAGTATGACGTTCACCTTTGGAAAAGTGAAGTGAGCGCGGTGTAATGTAGGGGAGATCAGTAGCAAAGGAGGTCAAGGATGGCGATGTGCTTGTCTTTGTGCTCCTTTGTCGAATGCGAATACTTCATCGACAGGCGTATCTCGTGAGTCGTACGGCAATGTGAATCTTTGGGCTCCGTCGGAAGCGATCTCTCATGCTTCACCTCCTTCCATAATCCCGCTCGAATGGCACCGCTTGTGGCGAACTTCAGCGGCTCGGAGTGTGCAGTCGGTGCCAGAGAGCGGAGACGTATTTTGAGACGGATATATGTTTCCACGAGGAAGTCAAATCGGCTACAGTGCATTCTTTACCTGGCGCAGACTGTACCATCTACGCCATCCGAGTCCAAGTTGTGCGGTGTATTCTGAGCGTCGCCAGGGAGATATGCACGTCCACTGGGCGGTAATTCCTTGATGCCGCTCCAAGTGCACCGCATGTGTCGAACTCCGGAGGCATGGAGTGTGCAGCCTACCCTGGAGAAGGGAGGACACTGGAGCGTAATTGCGGAGGTGGAAGCGCCTCACGCGAAGCTCGTCGAAGGAGTTGAACGTACGGCCGAGGGGTTCTGTGAAGACGAATGGGTATTGCTGAGCGAGAACGTCGTCGCTGTCGATGAAGTAGAGCTTCTCAGCGTAAAGCTTCCAAGCCCAGTCCGAAGGAACCGGAACTTTGGGCTCACAGATGGAAGAGTCCTTGAGGTTGGCGGCAGTTGACAGTGGCTCACTCTTTGAAACTTCCTCACTCTGCTGGTGGCGCTCCAAGTCATAGCCCTCGGCAGCAGCTTGTCCATCATCATCGTCGTCGTTGCTACCCTGAGATGAGTGCTCGTCTTGGATCTCCGGCTTCGGCTCCGGAATCTCGCCATCCATCCGCACGGTGCCATCTTCGCGAACTCTTCAGCTGATATCAAGCGGCGGAAGCTCAAAGTACACGAAGCTGTACTTGTTGTCAGGATTTGCCACAGCCTCAAGAACCAATTGCTGAGTCTGATGGGCCTTGGTACCGGCAAACTTCTTGCCCTGATTGCTCAGCACGCCCAGCAGCTCTTGCAACACGATTTGATCCTTGAAGTCACTTGATTCGGTCTGCTCTTGATCTTGAGGAGGGGAGAGCATAGCCAAGCTGGCTTCCGCAGATGAAGGAATGAGTCGAAAGGAGTGGGATTTCAGCGTCGTTCTCCGCGCTGCGAGAGCTTTCGATGGCCTTGTACGGAAGCTGAGGCGCAGGGAGCATGGGGCTCTTCCAGGGGAGCAAGTCGGGTGAGGCCATGGCACCAAATTGCACAGTAATCTCACCTTGGCGGCTGGTGTAGGAAGACCAAGGCGGTGAATGCCATGACTTTGGAGAGAAGGCGCACTCCTCGTAAGTGTGGCTGTTAGCGCAGAGTGGTCGGGTTATACTTGTCAATACCTCGTACTCCTGCTTAGACTGTACACTCCAAGCTACTTAGGTACACTTTATCCAGTCGAAATGTAAGCGACAAGCGGAGAACGTATCATCCAGAGCCTTATTAGTCACTGTGGTAGAGATTCCAATTCACGACTCCCCTTATCACCGCGTAATTTTCGCCGCAGAAGTTTCGCTCGGGCAGCTTGGAGTACAAGGTCTGAATGGAGGCACGAAGTCCGTGGCATTCTATCGATCGTTTTGCCTGAACGTCTGAAAGCGGCGTTGATTTGCTGCTCCTCTGATTTCGAAGATTATGCGTGCAAATCCAGCAGACGCTTCATTCGGAAATTCACAGTCTTCGACGACCGAAGTGCCTCGTGAACACAGCCCTCGCTGATCGAACGACAGTCCAGATACCAAATACGGCGCGCCGTGCAGAATTTCCACCGCAGGCCGCCCGGTCATCCTGGGATACTCGTCGGCGGTCGAACCAGAAACCGTGGTCCATCGTTCGCCGTCACCAGTAAAAGTTGCCTACCAAATCTCTCCTCACCGCGTAGTCCACCGAATCATCTGGTGGCATCGTGTTGGGCAAGGCTGCTGGAACAGGAGCGTCTTGCGCGGGAAAAGCAGTGCTGATGGTCGAGGTCGGAGTGCCGATTGCCACGGGACTATTGACAGGCGCGGCGGTAGCGGCAGCCGACGTGAAAGTGGCTGCGAGGGGTTTTCTTGTCGGAGTATTGATTGTTCTCGAAAGTTGATCCGTGGCCATACTCGCCGGACCGGGATTTGTGATGAGAGTGTTCGCCGCGGCATCGGGATTCTTGGGATGCGGTTGGCTTAACACGTCACCCGCTTGCGAGAGCATGGCGGAGATCTCGTCGTTCACGTCCCACCAGGGCGTCACATGAGACGTGCTCGGCATAAGATCTTCTTGTGGAGGACGGGAGGCGAGCAAGCGGGCCATGTCGTCGAACATGGCGGGCTGATTGGATAGGAGGTCGCAGAGTGCGTCATTGCAGTTCGTGTTGGTGTCTGGTCGGGAGAGTTGAACGGCTTGTCGGCGGGTTTGGGTGTTGTCTGGTACGGCAAGAGTGTTAGGTGTGTTTGCTGGTGGCTGTGGTTGCGGTGGCGGTCTTGGCTGTGACATTCGAGTGAGATGTGACCGAGGATCTGAAGCTGAGTGTAGATCAGAAGGACTCTGAGATTGACCACGTTTTAGCTCGTGAGGGTTAGGTCTAGGAAGTCCTAGATATGTTTTGTCCTGTGGTGGTCCTGGCTGCCACCAGGATAGGTCGTCTTGCATGTTCGCCCAATCTATCGCGGAAGTCTCGACAGAAGACAGCGCAAGATTTGCGGAAGAAGGCTTGTCGTTCGATGGCAAATGGCATTTCCTTTTGAGATCGACTCCTGTTTCGTTGCTGCCGTCATGAGTGCTACCGACCTCCCAAATGTCCACTCGGAATGGTGTTGTAGGCGTTCGAGCGTCGGTCCTGGGGAGGGCAGCATGATCGTGAGACGGAGATTCTCCGAATAGAGCTGACATTTCTGGGAGGAGCAATGTTCCCGTCGATGCCCGACGATTGCCGCCAACTCCCCGATCACTACCCAATGAACCCTGCTCGCGCAGTTGTGAGATTGGGCGATGTAAAGGCACGAAGTCCTCGGTGGAGCTGAACTTGCGCTTTCGATCGCCGCCAGCAGAGGTCGGCTTCCCAAGGGTCATGCTCATCATCGATTCTCTTGGCCGTTTCCGTTCCGACAAACCCTCACATACCAGCCCTTTCTCAACACATGTGGTACAAGGAAATTCGCCAGAGCATTTGATCTTCTTCCTTCGACAGGTCAAACATGCTGCCTGGACTCTCCCGCTTAGGTTCTCCTTGTGTTCGGGATCAGAGATGAAACGGAAGACGCGTTCGCCGGGATACTTGGGCGAGATAAGATCAGCCATGGTGAATCCGAATGGTATCGAGGCTCCCGGGGAGGTGGCTGTCTTCTTGTTGTCTTATGCCGCTCTTTCACGCCAGCCGCTGTCCCGTAGTGAGCATGATTTTCTCCGTGGTTGCATCTGTGACGACCTTCAGCTGCTTGCGCGAAGAAACATAAACGCAGGTGACGACCCCGTTGCATCCACCGAGCGAGAAGGTCAAGCTCGCGAGAGATGCAGCACTACTGACGCCGATGAGAACAACTTGCAACCACGAGAGACCGCAGTACCGCCAGCATGGTAACTGCCAGGGCAAGTAGTACCTTTGACGGCATTAAAAGTTGACCTGATGTGTCAGTGTGACAGTGTCGTCGTCTCCTTATTTCCGGGTTAAGATCAACTCACGATCTCGCAGCGGTTCTCGGCTCAAAGGCCAGCTTCGAGATCACCACTAGTGTGCAGGCTAGATGCAGTCGCGGCAAAGTGAGCTACCTCCGTGCTTCCGCTCGAACTGCACGCTCCCGGCTACCTAGGTGCACTTTGTTCAGTTCAATATAAGCGATAACAGGGAAATACATTATCGATAGGGCCGTGGTGTTAATATAGCACGGGTTCGGAGGCCTACACTCCCCAATGTTTCGCGCATTCTTCAAGGCACAGCTTTCGCTCTGTCGGCTTGGACGGTGCAGTTTCAGCGGAAGCACGAAGGTACCGTACAGTACCTTGATGATGGACGTCGATCGTCAAGAGCTTGATGAGTTCTTTCAGCGCCTTCGAAGACGTCGCCGGCGATGAGCGAAAGATCTGGAACTTATCGAGCGCCAGGATTTGAGGGTACCACGGCGTTGATGTGACGACCTCCTGCGTGTTTTGCCTTGGTCTTGACAGCGAAATACTGTTGAATCATCCAGATACTGCCGACAATCACTTCCGCACCCTTCATGTGGCATCGCCATTGGATTTCGAGTATATCAAGATCGATAATCTTGTTGATGAACGGTGTGCATCTGCCACTTTGAGTTCACCTGACAGAGTTTCGATGATCATCGGCACCAGGTTGTCACTCCGCATTTGCCGCGCTGATGCAGTTAGTCTCTGGTCTATCACCACATGGAGACTGCACTCCTCTTCGCTGTCCTTATTCCCGAATGCGATCGTGCTGTCTGTGGTACCATGCCATGTGAATTGCCGGGACGAGCTATTCATTGATCACTCCTGTGTGCCACGCTTTGCACGTTTCCGCGCCTGCTTCTTCTTTTTCTTAGGTTGCTCGAAGTCACTGCCATGCTCGCCATCAGAGCCCGGTGCCGGTTCCTCAGCAGACTTCGTCGATTTGCGCTTCTTCTGACCTCTTGCCGGGCGACTCGAGGTTGACGATGGACCCGCATCGTTGGCAGCCGATGTGCTTCCATTCGCAGTCTCGGGCACAGAGACATTGCGATCCAGCTTGGCCCGCTCGGCCATTCGATTGAGCGCGTTTCCCATCCTCTTGCTCCCTTCCGCCTTCTTCCTGGGAGCAAAGCCTTCTCCACCGCCTACGCCAGCCGCACCGACTCCCACACTTCCATCGAAGAAAGCTGTAATGTTTGCTTGTGTGCCTTCGTCCAGTCTTCGGTTCATGTCCTTGATCACTGGTACGAGCACCTCGTCCGTGCGTTCCTGACTCCATCCGATCGTTGCCATGAGAAAGGAGCGCAAGGCATCCAAGTCTGGCACACCCCATTGAAATGCTTGCGCATCGGAGTCGACTTCGGGTTCTTGATAGGCGATATCGACGCGGGCGTCAGGGAAGCTGGGAGGAAGAAATATTTTCGTTGCGTTGCGACGGAACTTCTTCCGGAAAGGCTTGTCAGCATCCTCAGACTTAGGGATCTGATTCGTCTGCACACCGGACCACCATGTCTTGAAGTTGTCCAGCGACCCGAACTCGGAGATGATTTCGAGAGCGGTCACAGGGCCAACGCCAGGCAAGCCTTCCGTGTAATCCGAACCGAGTAGATGTGCCACGGAGATCAGCTTATCCCGAGTCAAGTCGAATTCCTTCTCAAGATCTGAGGTGAGGTAGCACTCGACAAACTTCGCCTGGTTGAACATGTTTTTGTAGATGCGCGTACCACCGAAGAGGAAACAATCGGAGTCATCGGTGACAATACCATCAACGAGACCGAGCTTGACCAACTCGGCACACTGCGCTTCTGCTTCCATAGGCGCAGTGATGTATGGGAGGCCGAAGAGACGTAGGAGTGCTTGACATTCCGTGATCATGATGTGCGTGACTTCGTCCGCATCTCGACGGTCTTTCTTCTGCTGGTTGCGAAGCTGCTTGAGCTCTCTCTCGTAGTCCTGGTGGTTCTGTGCTTGAGACTTGTGGTTCAATTGACTGGCGAACCTGGCGTGTTCTTCCGCCTCGAGTGTCAATGCGTGAAGCATGGCCTCTTCTTCTGGATCCGAAAAGTCGTCGAACTCATCGTCGTCGTCGAGATAAACCGCCGGTTCAATGTCCAGATCTGGAGGAGGCTCATCCTCGTCCGCAGCCTCCGGTGCATTCAAATTGGGTTGCTCCGGCTCAACTGGAGCGTCCATCGGGACGTCCTCGAACTCTGCAGAGGGGGATCGCGACGCTTCACGAACTGGTTCCTCTACCCTCAGCGCACTGATGGCTTCCGTAGACTTATTGGCTTTGGCATCGTCGAACTCATGGTCGCTATCGCTCCAATTCATGACTTCCTCGTCCTCCTCCTCGTCCACATTCTCAGGCTCTTGTGCAGCAGTGGTGGGTTCCGATCTGCTCTTTCCTTGTGCCTCGGCCGGCATCGAAGGCTCATTGAGCGGGATCGCAGCGTTAGCCACATCAGCTGTTGCCTCGACCTCCGTAGCAGCAGGCGGCTGTGGCGGCTCAGCGCGTACATCTTCAGCCATCTCGTCGTTATCCTCATTGGCAGGTGATTTTCTTGGTAGCAAGATGTCCTTCAACCCAGTGTCGGGAGTAGAAGGATCTTGAGCTTCTGTGGTGACTGGAACGAAGTCCTCCAAATCTTCACCATCAAGATCAATCACTTCGCCGCTCTTGAAGCTTTTGTTGAAGTCGTCAGCTTCCAAATCGATGACTTCGTTCGTATCTGCTCGATGCAAGGCACTACCACCTTTCTCCTCGAAGCGAAACTGTTTGCCGAATTGCTTAGCCTTCTCGCGATCCTCAGCCTCGAGCAGCCTTTGCGCCTTCATGTTCTCCGCGACGTCGGCGTTGAACCACGGCGGTAGAGGCTCGGCCTCTTTCTTCTGCTTCTCTTCCAGCCCCGGCTTCTCGAAACCGCCAGCAACCTCCTCGGTCCGCTCTTGCATCTTCTTCTTTCCCAACAATGAAGTGCCCAGATCAAGCTTTTCGAACGGGAGTGGGCCACTGAAACCAGCCTTTTTGGCGATCTCGCTAGGGGCTGCAGGTTTTGCAGGAGATGGTGCACGGCGAGGAGGACTTGTTTTTCGCTTATTCTTACGACTCTCAGCCAGAGCAGCCTGAAAATCCATTGTGTCGTCATCATCGTCGCTCGACTCGGGCCTCTCAGTGGGTACACCAAATGATGTGATCTCGCGGCTTTCCGGAGCGGCATTGAATGCACGCCTATTCACGATGTTTGCGATTGCCCTGCCGCTACCTTTTGGCAGCGGCTTTGCTTCGTCGGCGGCCTGCTGGTGGAACACCTCGAGGAGGTCATTCTCTTCGCCATCAGATCCTGCAACCTCAGGTTGAGTCGTCTCCGCGGTGTGATCCTTCTCCATGGACATTGCAATAGCCTTGCGCAAGTCTTCGTCATCGGATGGTGGCTGCTCATTCTCCCCGAAGAGATCGTCTTGCCCCTCGACTGCTTCCCACTCTTCCGCCTCGTCATCCTGTTCAGCATTATCGTCCTCACTGCTTTGCACGAAAAGTGTGTCCGCCTCTTTGGCCGGCCTTTCCGCAGGCTTCCTCCTTGCACCACCTCGCCTCGTTGCTCCTGCCCGTTTCGATTTATAGACAGCTCGTCTTTGCTTAGTGAGCTGGTCAGCGAACTCTTCATTATTGGTTCGCTTCGTGGGCAATCTGTTCAGGCCCTCAATTGGAATGTCTTCGAACTCGTCGTCGTCATCGTTTTCATCATCGGTCTCGGCTTTCACTCGCACCGGCTTGTCCACGTCAATAGGCTTGTCTTCCTTGCCTTCGTCACTGATCACACCCAATGCCCATCCACCCTCGACTCCATCGTTCTTGACAAGAACATATTCTCTGCCCTTCTCGCCAGCGATCCTTCCGCCGCCGAACTCCATAGTCTCGGAACCATTGAGATGCATCAAACGCTGAGTCAACTCGTTGCGTTCCCGCACTCTATCGATCTGGAACTTTGAGAACGCCATACGATCGGGGAACATGCTGTCCAGCTGCTCCTTCGAGTGTCCCATACGTAGTCGACTGCGGAGTCTGGCAGCATTCAAGATATTGTAACGATCGGATGGAGGCAGCGACATGAAGAACTGGCCATCATAGTCGATCTTCGAAAAGTCGTATACGTTGATATCCTCTCCTGTATTGAACTGCCGCGCATATTCCTGGAGATCCTCGAGCGACATGACCCTTGGATCATTCGGTCCGCCCATCTCAGCCATCGACATGTCCAGGTCCGGCAGGTGGTATGCATCCTTCTTCTTGAACTTTCGGTTTTGCTGCCGCTCTTGTTGTGTCATATTCAGCTCTTCCACGTACACGAGCCCTTCGTCAGGCACCTCTTCCTCCTGCTCTGTTGGGTGTGCCCGTTCGGCTCGTTGTCTGGCGTCCTCCTCTTCCGCGCGCCTCTGCATCTGCTTCGCCAATAGCTTTCCCGCTGTTCGGACCGCATCCTCACGCTTGCCTTCCCGGCGCGACTTTCTCGCTCGGATGGTTTGCCTCTTCAGGGCTGGAGCTCCGCCATCGAATACGAAGACAGGTTTAATGCCGAAGAAGAGCAGCTTGCAGATGCGGCGGAAGAATCCGACGACGTGGCTGTTACGAAGTGCATTTCCTTCCTTGTCACGTACGGCCTTTAAGAACTGGTAGATCCAGATACTGGCATCAACGGCGAGTCGCTTGCGATTGAGGGTCTCGATCTTGATGGGCCGTGCACATGGCTGCACGATCTGCCATAGACCTGTGACACCCATTGCGGAGAGTTACCTGCGGTCTCATGATATTGTGACAGATATTGAGGAGTATGGAAAAGCAGAGATGAGGTGTTGTGGATCAATTGAAGCTGACGATGCGATGCGCGCTGGCTCGAGCAATGACGACACGCCAAGAATCACGTTCACGCGAAACAGCACGAGCCAAAACGTGTTGCCCAAACTACCTAGCTGGCAAGATGATGCGCCCGGGTCTTGAGCATACGTGTAGCCGACAACGTAGCCGACAACGCCGATAGCTCTCGTAGCTTCTTCCCAAGCAGTTGCTTATTGCCGAGACGCTTCCCTTCGACCACCTACTCATAGCTCCCGGAAGAGCGCGACGTCCGTCTTGCCATCAGATCCCGATTTCCCTTCATCAGTGCAATTGGGCTTCACGCAGCATACTTTCGACTTCGTTCCGAAGAGCTTGGTCGCAATACCAGTAAAAGCACCGCCGGCGCGTACAGCACCATTCACTACTGCTGTGCCATAGCCATTCATGGCGGCGCTTGTGAAGGTAGCAAACAGACCGTGCTTCCCAACTTTTCCTCCCATCGTGGACTGCCAGCGGGCTGCGATTGATGCTTGACAAGTGTTAGCGCCAGCGCTGAAATTCACATTCCATCTCATCAAGAACGAACCTGCTTGTACTCCGGCCGAAGAGAATCCCAAGGCAGCGAGGGCTCGGCCCCAGACCGTCGCCGGAGACACAATGAGCACACCGTTGAAGATGTAGCATGCTGTGTTGAATGGATGCTCGCGGACGTAGGCCAGAGTGTCTTCCGGTACATCCTCGAGTCTTACTACCACAAGTCCTGCGAGCAAATCGTCCACGCCAACATTCTTGCTAGCAGATTGAAGCCACCCATTCAGACCTTCCGAGTCTCCTGCTTCGATGGCACTTTGGACGGTGAGCGCGGCTGAATTGATCCAGGAGTTGACTTGAGTGACGTTTGGTGGTGTCGACAAGTGGTTTCCGGTGAGATTCCGAGACCACGAGGCCATGTAGCCACAGCTGCCGATGATCTGATCCATGGTCGGCAGTCTGATGCGCGCTGCGATGATGGCGACGGGTTTGTAGTGAGAATGTAAATTCGAGCTGTCAAGAACTTCGACTGATCCACATAAATAATAGGTATGCCAACGCATGGATGACTCAGGCAGAGCGTTTGCTTCTCTCCAGCGGGCTGCTTTGTGCGTCCTTCTCGAAGCCCCGTACGGGCACTTAGCGCCTACGTTATCTTTCTCCATGTACGGCGATGCCTAATCGCCAATGAGTCGATGCGCCACGAAACATTAGCCCTGCTGGCCGAATCTTGAGATTCTCGTGTAACCGAATTTTCGTCTCTGGTGAAGTGAGATTCACACGAGGAAGACAGTATCATGGTCGTCGCTGGCCATCTAAACTCTTGACCCCATGCATCGACAGAGCAATACGGCGCTTTCCTGCTCCACGACGGATGACGAGACTTCCGCATCACTGTACGACCACCACTCTGCCATAAAAGTCGATGCCTTTGCTACTCTTTCCAGCCTCACTGGGCAGCTGTGCGTCGGCGTTTCCGTTCTCGAGAGGTTCACGTCCAGGTCTAGAAGCGGGTTCATTCTTGTCGCGTCAGACGGAGAAGCATGATGAGAAGCAGAGCGTTGAGCAGATCATGAACGCGGCGGTTGTAATCAAGGTTCCATTGAGTGTGAAGGTGAAGATGAGATGAACACGAGCCTTTCCTCTTATCTGAACTTCTGTGAACAAAACCATCACTTCACCTAGGCCTCGTCCATGCCAATTCGTAATTCGTACCCCGAGCCGGTCGCTCTCGTACCATCCCGTCTCGTCAGTCACTCTCCGCCGAAGCATCGCCCTTCTTACGCATCCTCGCCAGGCTCGAGCGTGGCATTAGAGCCGTCCTCGATCTCCAACGTGGCTTCGCTGTCAGAACCGCTGAGTTGGCCTTGATCTTTCAATTCTGAGCGTGAGTGCCCCTTAGAAACCACAGCGAGAGCAGCCCCAGTGCGAACGGCGCCATTTGCTGCCGCCATGCCATAGCCGCCCATGGCAGCGCTGGTCATGGTAGCAAAAACGCCTTTCTTCACAACGTGACCCGCCATAACCGACTGCCAGCGCGCTGCGAAAGATCCTTGTTCAAATTAGCGAGAATCGAAATGAAGTCACCACCAAAACAAGACAAACCTGCTTGGATGCCCTTGGCCGACCATCCCATTGCGGCGAAGGCTGGTCCCCACACGAGCACAGGAGCAATCAGGACTACTGCGCCCAAGACGAAGAAGGCCACCTGTCCTGGGTTCTCGCGGACGTAGTTGAGGATGTCGTTTGGCAAGTTCTCGAGCTTGACCACTGCCAGCTGTGCAAGCAAGTCATCAAACCCAATGGCTTTGCTGGCTTTCTTCAACCATCGGCCCAGCTCGCTCGAGTCTCCCGCTTCGACAGCCTTCTGTATGCTCATTGCGGCTTGGTTGATCCAGCTGTTGACATTTTCCGGGAAGTGCTGAGAGAACGAGACCACTTCGTCAGAGGCATTGTGTGCCGTTTCTTCGACGCCTTTCGAGAATGTGTCGAATCCGCCAGCAGCGTTGTGAGCGGTGTCTTCGACGCCATGGGAGAATGAATTGAACCCTTCGGCAGCGTCTTTGGCGGTATTCTCGGACCACGCACTCACGTTGTTCCACCACTGATCCATTGTCGTAATTTTGGTGTATGTTGCGAGGATTGTTTCGCACTTGTGTCGCAACAGAAAGTTCAAGACGGCAGAAATTTCGTTTGTTCTTCGCCAGGGTGATTGATAGGTATGCAAACGCAGTGATGACGCAGGCGACTCACCCAGCAGCGTTTGCTTCGTCCAGTCCGCGCTCCCGTCTTCAGAAATGCCCGTACGGGCACTTAGCTTGTACCTACTGCATGCGCGTTGTTCCATGACTTACCAACCATACCAATGCGAACAACCTGGAAACCTTTGACCTGACTAGGCACATCTTGTAACCTCGTGTGGAAGAGCTTTCATCCCTTCGTGTGAATGATCCGAGCGATAACAAATCGTGGTCGCTGAGCGTCCATGGAGCTTCGTGTGCATCAAACCACGGGACTCAACCCTTGATACTACGCGACCGGACGATGAGTCTACCTCAGCACAAAGAGACTTGCCCCTCTGTCGATGTGGTCCATCATGCGGCTGGTCCTCGTCGACTCCTGTTTGGTCCCGTTTGGAGTTGCTGCTCGCAATGGCGCCTGGCTTCCAAGCAAGAACTTAAGGCCCTTGTAAGCTCCCAAAAGCCGTGGTATCTGTCGGCCGCGGAAAGCGGAGTTGCACGTTATTGAGCAGACGTAGGTCACCAAAGAAGTGCCTCCCTTTGAGTTCCATCGGCGGGGGTGAAGGTGAAGTTAAGATGAACACGAGCTGAAGAGATCGATCCCCATGCTGCGGGAGCGGGTACCTGCAGCGGGAGCGGACTGGCATGTCAGATTGAGTTGAGCAGGTGCGTCATGACTTTCATGTGAAGTTCCTCCTTCACTTGCTTTGTCCCTGCCCTTGGAGTTATTGTGACTCGGAATATTTCCTCCAGTGAGAAGGAGCTTCTCTCTACTTCACTTGCTCTCCGTTTGCTCTATTCCCCATTGTAATCATTTTTGTATAATCTTCCATCATTCTCCTGTCGTCAATACACTACCGAGCAACGTCTCTCTTTCGTTGCCACATTCATCTTCCCATTCGCTTACAACCTCGACTTCGACCTCTCACCATGGCTCGCACAACAAGGGCCGCCGCTGCAAAGGCCAACGAGAACCTCAAATCCGAGTCCTCGCATCTCTCTAGCCCGCCTGCCACCCCAGTTGTGAAGGCCAAGAAGAGCGCCAAAGCGACCCCTGCAATTAAGAAAGAAGCCCCAGCTACCCCCACACAGCTGAGCACTCCTGCCAGCAATCGCAAGCGCACCAGGAAGACCATCAAGCAAGAGGATCAAGGCGACGTGAATGAGCTCCCGCACAATCTTGCTGTGCTACCAACGCCTGAGTCAGATGATGTCGATGAGGCGCCAGCAAAGAAGCGTGCAAAGCGCTCAGCGGAAGCCGATGACGATTCCGAGATCGCTGCGAAGATCGAGGATGTCGCTGAGTCGCCCGAGAAGAAGCAGACCCCGAAGAAGAAGACTACCAAGTACAAGCTCAACCCTGGCATTTCTCCGTACCCGGACTACCCACGACCGACCCCCGAAGAATGTCATGAAGTCGTTCGAATTCTCGAAAAGCTTCATGGCAAAGTGAACGTGCCGAAGGTGGTGCCACCTCCATCGCTAGAAGTGGCCGGCTGTGGAGAAGTGCCCTCTGTCCTCGATGCTCTGATTCGTACCCGCCTCAGCGCAAACACCACGAACAAGAACTCGTCGACTGCATTTCAAGGATTGGTCAAGCGGTTTGGCACTCTCAAAGAAGGCGTTGGCAAAGGCAGCGTCGATTGGGATGCTGTGCGTACTGCATCGAACCACGACGTGTTCAAGGCGATCGAACGTGGCGGACTTGCAAAGATCAAGTCCAAAGACATTCAGTCGATACTTCAAATCGCATACGAGGAGAACCAAGAGCGGAAGGCTGCCCTCACTGGCTCATCTGAAGATCCTGCTGGCGCCGAAAATGCTCAAGAAAGCGAGAAGCGAGATGAGATCGAGAAAGCGGAACAGAATGTCATCTCACTGGATCATCTTCATCTGCTCAGCAGAGACGATGCCATCCGCAAGATGGTTGAGTTTCCGGGTATCGGTCTAAAGACAGCATCGTGTGTGGCGTTGTTCTGCATGGGCCACGCCTCTTTCGCAGTTGACACTCACGTGAGTTGGATTGATCACTACCTCCGTCCGAACAATGCTAATAATTCTTGCAGGTATTCCGTCTTTGTCAGTATCTCGGCTGGGTACCAAAGTCCACCAAGAAGGGCGAACCAAAAGTGGATCGCGACACAACATTCTCGCACTGCGACGTCCGCATCCCGGATGAGCTGAAGTATGCACTTCATCAGCTGCTGATCAAGCATGGCAAGACATGTCCACGCTGCAGAGCCGCCACTGGTCAGTCGAGCGCGAACTGGGAGGATGGCTGCCCGATCGAACACCTGGTTAAGCGCCACGGAGCGAAGAAGGGTGGTGTCTCAGTAAAAGATCGCAAGAAGTCTGAAGTTGCTGCTACTGGCGAGGAGGAAGCTGCGAAGGACGAGAGCGAGCTCAGCGATGCTGGGTCGGAGTTTGCGGAGGAGTGAACAATACTTAGCGTTGATGGATGCAGCGGCGACATTGAGTCGGGTTGAAGCCGAGTCGACCCAGAGCAGATTTGCGAGCGAGCGAGCTAGAAATCAGTGACCCAAGAAATCAGTGACCCAGGCACATATTCACGCAATTCGACGGGCAAACTGTGTACTCGGCCACAGCACCCCCCATACGTTGACTTCCAGGTTATCTTCTTTCCTCGGTGCTTCGGCCAGGATCTCTCAGCTGCGGCGATAGTGATCTGCATGTCTCGTTCCACAGCGATCTCGAGCTGCGTGTAGGAGTTAAGATAGAACTCATCGCCGATACCCGATTTAGCCATTCGATGAGTAACAAAGTCAATCGCTCTCTCGTGTACAAGTTTGTGAGGCTGAAAAGGACGAAGAGAGACTCGTGGGCCAGACTTGACTTGCTTACTGATGCTCCCGTGCGCGCCGGAGCGAATCCGCGCGAAGTGTCGACATCATCAACGCCGTTCGCCTCTTGAATCACGACCGCCTGTCTGCACAATCTCTTACTTTCCTTTCGCATCGCCAACAATCACACTGCTGATGAGAGGTTGAACTGGTTAGCCGTTTTCGCTCTCACATCGTCACCCATCATGGCAACCATCATGCGCCGCCCGCAGACCCTCGGTCGGGCATCGAGACAATTACTGGACGCCGCATCACTATCTCAGACTCTTGCACGTCGACCCGCGACATTACCACGACCCCTCTACGCGTATGCACGGAGCCGACAGTATGCCTCCAAGTCACGAGGCCCCCAAAAGTCAGAGGACGCAGATGGAAAAAAGGTCGATTCTAAGAAGGGCTCTCCCGCCGCAGGTATGGAGCACCTGTACTCCAAGAGCTCGCCTATGTCATCAGGGCCACAACCGCCAGGAAAGAAGCCCGATTCGGAGGAGGATGGTCCATTGCCCGGTAGGGACAAGCTATCGGCCAATGAAGAGAAGGCCCTTGACGACGTTTTCGCGTTGGTGAAGAAGGGAATGCCGGCGGGCATGGCAAAGGAGATTGACAAGGCCATCGAGCGGATAAAGAAGGAGGGTATGCCGTTGGAGTTGCGGCAGACAATCGAGGAGTCTGCGAAGGAAGGCATGACTCCAGCGCGAGCGGCGAAGCTGTGGCGGTTGACAACAACGATCGCACGCCAGACCGTCGAGCAGACAATGAGCGAGAAGCACAAGGACCCCGCACAACAGAAGACTGCTGATGAACCCGGCCCGGCTGGACCGAAGAGGGACGGCGGAAAGAAGAAGGGCAAGGAGGATGCACCGGAGGGCCTCACTTTCAAATTCGACCTTCAGAGCTTCCTGGTATCTGCCTTCGTCTCATACATGCTCTATCGACTTGTTGTACCTGGCGAGAACAGCAGAGAGATTACATGGCAAGAGTTCCGGAACACATTCTTCGACAAGGGCCTGGTCGAGAAGCTGGTCGTGGTCAATGGCAACCGCGTACGAGTACACCTCCACCGAGAGAGCGTTGCTGCCATGTACCCGGACTCTCCCGCCGCGCACCCCAACTTCTACTACTACTTTAGCATTGGCTCTGTCGAGGCATTTGAACGACGAGTGGACGAGGCTCAAAATGAGCTCGGCATACCCAATGTGGAGAGAATACCGGTCTCATACCAAGAGGAGGGTCGCTGGATGAACGCTGTCTTTGCTTTTGCACCCACACTTCTCTTCATCGGAGTCATCATGTACGTGTCGAGAAGAGCGGCAGGCGGTGGAGGTGGTGGCTCCAGTGGCATCTTCGGAATGGGTAAGAGTAGAGCAAAGAAGTTCAACCACGAGTCAGATGTCAAGGTCAAGTTCGCCGACGTTGCAGGTGCGGACGAGGCGAAGCTGGAGATCATGGAATTCGTGAGCTTCTTGAAGGACCCTAGCGTCTACACCAAGCTCGGAGCCAAGATCCCTCGAGGAGCAATTCTTTCTGGACCTCCTGGAACTGGTAAAACGCTACTGGCCAAGGCGACCGCTGGAGAAAGTGGAGTGCCTTTCTTCTCGGTATCTGGTTCCGAGTTCGTGGAGATGTTTGTTGGTGTCGGTCCCAGTCGTGTGCGAGACTTGTTCGCAAACGCGAGGAAGAACACACCCTGCATCATCTTCATCGATGAAATTGATGCCATTGGTAAAGCTCGTTCAAAGTCCAACTTTGGCGGTGGCAACGACGAGCGTGAAAGCACACTGAACCAGATCTTGACCGAGATGGACGGATTCAACACTTCGGAACAAGTCGTCGTTCTCGCCGGTACGAACAGAGCAGACGTTCTCGACAAAGCTCTCATGCGTCCTGGTCGATTCGACAGGCACATCAGCATTGATCGACCTACCATGGACGGTCGCAAGCAGATCTTCGGCGTGCACTTGAAGAACATTGTGACAAACGAAGATGTTGAGTACATCAAGGGTCGTCTCGCAGCTCTGACGCCAGGCTTCGCTGGTGCCGACATTGCCAACTGTGTCAACGAGGCCGCTCTCATCGCTGCACGTGGCAAAGCGGAGTCTGTCGCGATGACACATTTCGAGCAAGCCATCGAGCGAGTAATCGGTGGTCTGGAGAAGAAGAGCTTGGTGCTCACACCCGAGGAGAAGAAGACCGTCGCGTACCACGAGGCTGGACACGCGATCTGCGGATGGTACTTCCAATTTGCAGACCCTCTTCTGAAGGTCAGCATCATTCCTCGCGGTCAAGGTGCGCTTGGTTACGCTCAGTACCTCCCCGGCGGTGGCAACGACGAGGTCCTCATGAACGTCAAGCAGCTCATGGACCGCATGGCCATGACTCTTGGTGGACGTGTGAGCGAGGAGCTGCACTTTGACACCGTCACCAGCGGTGCCAGCAGCGACTTCAGCAAGGTCACTCGCATGGCGAATGCCATGGTCACCAAGTGGGGCATGTCAAATCTCGGATACATCTACTACCCCGACTCGTCCGAGAGCCAAGAAGCACAGCTCCAGAAGCCCTTCTCCGAGTCGACCGCGCAAGCTATTGACGCCGAAGTCAACCGCATCGTGAATGAGGCGTACAAGCAATGCCGACAGCTCCTCGAGGAGAAGAAGAAGGAAGTTGGCCTGGTCGCCGAAGAACTGCTTTCACTGGAAGTCCTGTCCCGCGACGACATGGTGCGACTATTGGGACCTCGACCTTGGGCTGACCCGGGTGAGTTCTCCAAGTACTTCGGAGGCGGTCCACTCGGACCTCCGGTTGGTGGACAGGCCGCTGAGCCCGGCGCCATCGACCCACCTCCGAGCAACGATAACCTTCCTCCTCCGCTTCGTGGACCTGGTGGTGAGGAGCCTGCGCCGACTCTGTACAAGCAATTGGAGCAGATGTCGAAGCGTTGGTGAGCATTGCACTTCGGCGTTTGGGTCTGGTCCTCGTTTGCGCTGCTTTGGAATGATTGCAGGATTGTCGATAAACACAAACCCGGACATGTTACCTAGAGGGAGGCTGTTGCAGTGGACGTAAGGATGGATTATAGCAAGAAGCATCGCGAGGCGTCAGGACGAAGCAACGTGCTCGGGCACAGAGATGGATGGGTTTCTTTCACTAGTATCCAAAGCGGCAAATTGAAGCACTCCACTACCGTGTCCACCTTCGCATGCATCTGGTATGATGCAGTCTGGCAAGGTCGTATCGTGTTGCACTGGCGATCGGTGATGTGGCTCAACTCTCGGCGTTCCAAGCAGTCTAGGGTCCTGGAGAAGAGACCTACCTCCATGCTTCCGCTCAAACCGCACCGACCAAGCTAATCGAGTGATACATGTAGGGCGAGGAATGCGCGGAAGGTTGGTGAGCTTGGCATCGAAATCCGTTCTCCAACGACACGGTTGCTTCCTTGTAATCGCTTACATTTGACTAGACAAAGCGGCACCTGTAACTTGGAGTGGTACGGTTTGAGCGGAATCATGCAGGTATGACACGGCATTGAAGACTTGGTCTACGATTGTGCGTATTTGGATAGTCTCATATCATCTCTCGACCGCGCTCTGTTTGCTGTCGTTTGCTCTACAGTCGTCTCATACCAGAGACCTTGATGCATCCCAATCCACCAACGCCTCGCTAAATTCAGAATGCCAATAATTCGTCATCCACCCATCGTGGTGAAACAAAAAATCTCCCGCAGCCTACCTCTACCATCTCAGAAAACATCCTGCATCTTCGCATCCTGCGCAGCAAGTTCCGCGCGTGCCGTACCCGCCGCCTCAGAGTCCTGGATTCCCTGCTCCCTCGCCGTCGCCTCATCTGCGATGAAGCAACCCAGTCCCGCAAACGCTTCGCCCAAAGCCCGCCTCGTAAACGCACCGACGTCGTAACCACCTGCACCAATCAAAGGATCTCTTCGAGCATCCTGAAGTACATCCCACACGTAGTTGTCCTGAAGAG
Organism: Zymoseptoria ardabiliae STIR04_1.1.2; assembly: GCA_000223765.2. NCBI lineage: Eukaryota > Fungi > Ascomycota > Dothideomycetes > Mycosphaerellales > Mycosphaerellaceae > Zymoseptoria > Zymoseptoria ardabiliae. The sequence continues at coordinate 9,425 of AFIV01000615.1, read as the reverse complement.
TATAGTACTGTCGTCCCTCGAAGCTGAGACCACCGAACGGATCGATAGGCGCCTCTGGCTCCGCCTTGACCTTGGCTTTCAATCCCTTGATCACCAGATTCGAGCTTCCGTTTCCGTTTCTCGTCTCCGAAGCCGCCTGGAGTTGTTGTTGCCTTTGCTCCGCAGCCTGGCGGTTCATTCGCTTCTTAAGTCCTGCACCACTACCAGCGGCCGCCACATCTTCTGCGTCCTGTCCGGCTTCCAGTCGCCGTAGCATATCCTGCCTGTTCGCATTTGCATCCCTCCGCTCCTCGGCCTCTTCTCGCCTCGCTGCTTCTCTCCGCTGTTTCGCTTGCTCTCTCTCCACTTTTTGCAGTTTCGAATAAGACATGCTCTCCCGTTGCGCCAGACTTGCATTCTCCGCAATCTCCTGCTCATGTGCCTTCTTGTACGCATCGAACCGCTCGTTCGTCTTCTGGACGTCGATCTCATTGATCAAATTGAACGTGATATCCTCGACTTCATTCAAGTAATCGTTATAGTCGCGAAGGCTCTCAAACTCCTCTTCCCGTCGATTGAACACTGCCGCCACGTTCTTCCTGATATCCACCTCCCGCTCCACGGCGATGTCCTCGAAGGTCTGGGTTCGAAAGCGGTGTTTCCGTAGCGTCTGCTTGCACTTGGGAATCGGACAGGGTTGCGGGCCGTGCGAGAAGATGCGGTCCACGCAGGACTCGCACATTTTGTGGTAGCATGCTGGGTTGACGAGGAAGCGGAGGGAGGCGTTGAGGTAGCGGCTCGACTTGCAGACGGGACATATTTCTGGGGTTTCAGTTTAGTTCGTGGTATCGAGGGATGAGCAGTCGCATCGTGCTCGAGCTGATGCGTGGGAGGATTCCGAGCGCACTCTTACCATCTGATGGGTCGCCGCCGCCAGCTGCGCCTCCTGGTCTAGGCGGAGCTATGCGCGACATATTAATGAGCGGAAGCAGAAGTTCTGGAATGAAATGTATCGCAGGTCGAGGTTGGTGGAGCTGTCCACGGAGCGATTATCGTGGCGTATGTCATGTATGGTGGCGTTATCTGTCAGCGCTAGCGTGGTTTATCAATACGCTAGTCTCGGCTTCTGAACGAGCCTCACTTTGAAGACCATATCTCGAGACTCGATCAGGCGTGGGTTGGTGTTCTGCCCGCCGTAACTCAATGAAACTGGGCATTACGGCCATTGTGTGGTATGTATAAAGCCTTATGCGTAGACCGACTCATGTATGAACAACTCTTTACTCACCCCATGCCGATCGAAGCATCTAGTATGCAGCTGCTGGAGACTGCATAAGATACCAGTCCTACGCCCTGACAGCAGATTCAACAGGTGCAGCGTTTTCGCTCGGCACAGCAGCTTCACCTCTCATCTCCGCGAAACTCGACCCCTTATACGCTCCTCTCTCAAATGGCTTCATCCCAGTTAGACCGTACTTCTGGAACATAGCCTTATCTGCATCCCATCCAACAGCCTCGGTGGTCAGCATCTTCTCACCGGTGAACACGGCGTTCGCACCAGCGGAGAAGCAAAGGATCTGCTCAGCTTCGCTCATGGTCGTTCGTCCAGCGGCAATGCGAATGATCGTTGCTGGCATGACCAACCGTGCTGTAGCAATCGTCCGGAGAATAGCATCAAACTCGATTCTCTTACGACTCGGGTCATCTCCAAGTGGAGTCCCTTTGATTGGTACAAGTGCATTGACAGGGAACGACTCTGGATGTGCCGGTAGGTTGGATACTGTGTATAGGAGGCCGACGTGGTCCTCTGGCTTCTCCCCCAGACCAAGAATGCCGCCGGAACAGACATTGATGCCGGCGTTGCGAACGTGTGACAGGGTTTGCAGACGCTCGTCGTACGATCGTGTCGAGATGACCGAGGGATAGTGCTCGCGCGAAGTGTCGAGGTTGTGGTTGTATGCAGTAAGACCTGCGGATTTGAGCTCCTGAGCTTGATCAGAATCGATCATCCCGAGAGTCACGCAGACTTCCATGTCCATGCCGCGGATACCCTCAACCATTGCCTTGACGTTCTTGAGACTGGTCTTCCTTCCACGCATGTCACGCCAAGCGGCTCCCATACAGAAGCGTGTGCTGCCATTGCTCTTTGCTATCCGTGCAGCTTCCAACACAGAGTCCACAGGAGACATTTTCGTGGCTTTGAGGCCCGTGTTGTAACGTGATGACTGTGCACAATACGAACAGTCCTCACTGCATCCTCCCGTCTTGATGTTCATGAGCGTGCACATTTGCACGGCCGACGGCGAGTGGAACCGGCGGTGAAGAGTCCCAGCCTGGAAGGCCAGCTCCATGAGAGGAGTGTTGTAGATTTCGCGGATCTCATCCTTGGTCCAGTCGTGACGTGGAGCGCGGGCATTGACGGCATTCCACACCGCGTTGGCGGACTCTGGCGGAGGTGGAGGGGTAGCAGAGATGGGTGCGAAGGAGTCGTCCACGGGGGTGCTGAACGCACGTGTACACGTCGGCGATGCTGATGCTGACGACCGCACGGAACGGACGGCAACCCGTCTGGAGAAGAGTGTCAGCGACATTGTGAAGGACGGTGAAGTCGAGACTCGAGGGGATGCTGGTGAAGGTCGAACAGCGCACCTCAATGCTCAACATTCCCAATCAAACCGATTGGCAATTGCTGCCCCGCAATTGGTTGGAGATCTGCATGACCCCTAGGTTTTGCCGAAGGTAGCCCCCAAAAATGGAATGACGGCAGCAAGGGATTCTCTCGCTTCCGGAAATCATCGGTGCTTCGTCAACCTCAGCATCAACGATACTCGCTGGCAACGATCATGGTTCAACGACTTCACAGCCTAGACCACCCGCCCCGACAAAGATGACGGCCCGCGCCAAGGATGGTCCGACCTCACCTTTGAAACGCTTCTATCTCCGACCCCAAATTGGGCAGCCCTTGAGACATTACCCTATTAAGTGCTTGCATTCTTGTGTCAAACTCAGGCACCGGGAACTTGGATGTGATGGCACTTCAATCAACAGCACAGAAACACTGGGCCGATATACCCCACTCCCCGGATCCTGGCTGATTGCTCATCACGACCTACGGTCTGGCCCCTGAGAGCAGCTATGACGAGAGCTGAAGGACGCTGCGTCTGTAGGTTTGCGATGTTCCTATGGACCTCCGCCAACGCATAGCCGCGGCCCGGAAGGGAAGGGAAGGTGTCTCTTGCTCCCCGCAATTCGGTCCTGGCATTATCTCATCGCAATCGCTGAGCAAGAGCATCAGGGCGGGTCCGCCATGCCGTATGGCGCTCATGGCGACGTCTTGCCTGCTTTTCCTGCTCTTGCTAAGCTGCTGAACTCAGCCTGCGGCCCCAAGTGTGTCTCCGCTTCGACGGGCTGATTCATAAAGCTACGCACAACTGCGAGCAGTGCATCCATCTCGATGACGCAGACCGCCCATCTGAGACAAACGACTTGTGACACGTTGCTTCACGTGTTACGAGCACCTAATGTACTCCGCGGATCGGGATTATCTTGAAGCCGTGTTTCCTCTGCGCTGTCTGTCGCGACCCGGCATTCTGCATCAGAGCACGATCGGGAAGGTCCGTGAGCGGAACCCGGACGTTGGACTCTCGGAGTGGATTGAGAAAGGTCGTCTTGCAAGGATACTGATCCCGAAGATGCAAATCCTCGGATTCATCCTGGTCAGGTCCAGGAAGCCGCCGGACATTGATCATTCGTCAGAGAAAGGGCCAGCTCAGAGGCCCTCCATCTGCTTACGAGGCTTACGAGGTTGTAGTCGCGACTCGAGATCAAGCAATATGTCCATGGAAAGAAAGTAGTTGTGATTACCTGCTTACGTGTCAATGCCACGGCAACGTTGAGCATGTCATCATGCGTACTGCGCGCGGGGCGCTCGTATTCTCGTCCTGGTACAAGGACGGCCAAAAATACGGTCTTGACGTAACACTTTGTGCTTGAAACGAAGATGGAAAAGACATTGTGGGTGATGGAATTGGCGATTGATTGCTAACAGACAATTTTAGGAAGATCGAACACCTCGTTCGATTCACATCTGAGGCCGTGCTTGACCACGAATTCCCTTGAGCCTGGTCGAGATCGCCTTTTCCTCATCAACCAGTACATCCTTGAAACGCGCTTGTGATGAGTCTCATACGAAAATGCCAAGGAAAGGTTTCCGCATTCATTGACAGCATGACTCGAGGCAGGGAATGCCTTCACTGCGTTGCTATCCTTGCCGATGCAAACGCCAACGACCGAAACCAAGGACAGCTGCGAATAGCCACCATTATGCGACATTGCACGGGGGCCACTTGGGATATTCCGACGAGCTCAGTCGAGAGTCTTTGGCTATAAGTATCAGCTCTCTTGCCCTCAACAATGCACTTCTCATCAGCATCCAACTTCCCACATCCGTTCCATCGTCAATCTTTCCACGCATAATCAACAACAGTCTTTCCTTCATCTCCATCTATCAATTACCAATCAAACAACCTTCGAATCCTAATATCAAAATGCAGCCCTCTACTCTTCTCTCTCTCCTCACCGCCGCTGGCTTCGCCTTCGGTGCTGCTCTGCCAGGTGACGAGGGATACAAGGCTCCTACCTACGGCGGTAACGCTGTCGGCCACAACAGCGGCAACAACGACTGGGACCACAATGGTCCACACGGCGAGGGATGCAAGGATGGCCACTGCGGCGATTCTTGGAACCACGGTGGCAACGCGCCAGGCTACGGCAACAACGCTGGCAACACCTGGGGTGACAAGAATCACGGCGAGGGCTGCAAGGATGCCTACTGCAGCAACGGCTCGGGCGTCGAGGGCAACGGTGGTGAGGTCACCGGCTACGGCAACAACCAGCACGCCCCAGGATACAAGGGCGGATACCAGAACGGTGGCAGCGACAACGGAAACTGGGGTGCCGGCTGCGAGGATGGCCACTGTGGTGCTGGCGGCAGCTGGGGCAACGGAAACAACGGCGGCTACCCCCACAACGGCAACGGTGGCTACCCGAACCACGGAGGTAACGGCCAGGACGAATTTGAGTGCGCCGCTCCCCTCCAGGCTTCGCCCCAGTGCTGCGATGTCAACGCTCTTGGGCTCGCTGGCGTCAACTGCCAGATGCGTAAGTTACCCTGGTCCAGCGAGCGCACTAAACCTTGCTAACTTCTATCAGCAAGTGACACCGTCTACGGCAACAAGCAGGACTTCAAGGATTTCTGCTCCCGCACCGGCCAGCAGGCACAGTGCTGCGTTGTCCCGGCTGTAAGTTTCTCAACCCTCATCGAAGCAATATATATGATCTAACTCCTCCTTCCAGCTCGGCCAGGCTGTCGCCTGTGAGATCCAGAACTAAATTTCTCGATCTCCGAACACTCCAGTTCCAAGACGTTCGCGGCCCTCCCACGGCGGAGGCTTATGTTGCATTGGATCATGCCAACGAATGGATTCATCGCATTGTCACTCAGCAGAGTCATTTTTTGATTTAGGATACGCTTACGCAATGGTTGTCATTAATGAATAGATATATTGAGAACAGCCTGTTGATTATCACTATTTTCTGATCACTGGTGACCGTCGTCCAGCGCGAAAAAGCACACTAACCCAAAAGGGAGCTTGCGTTTTCAAGGGTCCTCCGCCGATCCTTCTGCCGAAGGTGCTCAAGGTGCTCTTTCGTCCGATTACCTATACGTCGCTTTTTCTTTTCACCTTGCTGACCGACTCCTCACTCGATCTTCCGGACACCATACGGCATCATTCCTGGCTTTGTCGACTTACCCTCGATGGAACGGCATGACTGTCACGTACAGACAGATCGCACCAGGCAAACCCACCGGACAAAACCACCCGAAACAATGAATGGCGCAGTCGGATGTTTGGAGTCATTCTGGTCATCGTCATCTCGCCTCCGTTTCTATCTACAGACTAAGGATTGCTATTCTGGACTTTGGATCGCCAATTTGGACTGCTAATCTGGACTGCTTCCATCGTGTTTTCCTGTGCTTCTGTCGTCAGCTCGGCCTGGAAGAGCGCAGTGCCGGTGGCCGGTGTCTTGAGGATCACTATGGAGCATGAGCACGGCCAGTCGATAGTTTGCACAAGCCGGGTCTCACGGCAATCGACTTGTCTCGTCTGAGAGACCCTGACAGCTGTCTCGCAAGAAACGTCCAAGGCACCCTTCTCTTCGACCCTGTTCCTTCCACCGAGCATCGCCGACAAGTCTGGACGCCTCCCGTAGGCGGACCATCCTTGACTGCCCCGGATATTTCGGCCAGTCTCGACGTCCTCTTCGCATTTCCTTTTTGGCAAATACATCCGAGCCTCTATACGAGGATTTCTCGCTCGAAAGACTGCTCATTGGGGATCTTCACCGCTTGATGACGGCAAAATGAGCAACTCTGCCTCTTCTTCAATGGACAACGTTGCCCTGCTGTAATTGCTCATAGAACTGCTTGCACGGAGCCTCCAGGTACGATCCAGGATAGATGAAATTGATCAGCACACTCCTGACCTCCTCCCACCGCCGGAGTTGCATCTCTTCCAGCAGTCCGGTAATGACCTGGCCGAAGAAATGCACCGTCGACCCGCAGGTCACGCTGATGATGAAAATGGCCCATAGAGCCGCCTCGGGCGATTTCGGCTCGCGCAACGCATTCTGGTCCAACGTTGTCACTTCCGACCACGCCGCTTGCAAGCCCCATGCGTACTTCTCATCCTCGGCGAATTTCGAGCCTTCCGTCTGTTGGCCTTGGACGATGGTCAGGCAAGCACAAGCTATCCGCAGATGTCCTTGAATCGGATGTGCAGGCGGCGATGTCACACCCGGTAGGTACGAAGCGGCTTCCGTCATCACAATGTCAAAGAGCAGCTGGTTCAAGCGATTGTCTACGCCCGGACTGCCAAAATCAAAGCAAGCCGTGCGTTGCAATAGTTGAAGGAAAGATTCGGACAAGCGCACGCGCCGTTCCAAGGCCGCGAACCCCTTCGGTAATGCTGCGGGAAGTTTGTTCCCAACAAAGAGCCCGCCTGAACGCTCCGATCGCGATGTCGTGTCATCGTTGCCGGCAAGTGCATTGCCGGCTCTCGCGATTGCATCACCAGCTGACTCCAGCGATGGCATCGCTGCGGAAGCTATAGCGGCGCCAGCAGCGGCGAGTGAAGCTGCCGACAATTGCAACACATTCGTGATCCAGTTGACGAGAGGTGTGAGTGCGGTCTCGTCAGAACGGTCACCGGTCCATGGTTGTGCAGGAGGTTGTGCGTAGGGAAGGTATGAAGATTGACTGCGCTGTTGTTGGTCTTGCTGATATTGCTGACGGGGAATTGCAGATTGGGCATCTGCATTCAAGCTCGGAGTCGATCTCGAGACGCCGTCTGCTGGCGTATCTCGCTGGAATCTATCCTCGCGATTTCTGGCTCTGGTTTCTCGAGATTGCGCAGCACTTGCTCTCGCCGCCTGTGCTCGGACTATTCGCCGACTGGCTTCCGAGTGTCGACCTCGCTCCGATACTATGACGAGAGGAGGGTTCCGGGTCGTTCGTTCAGAACCTGGTTGGTTTTGCGACGCATCGCTGTCCGTTTCCTGGCCGGATGGCATGGTTCGTGATTCATATGCCCGTCGCACGGGGTCCAGGCCGACAATTATCCGTGGGTTCCAAGCTCTTTTCTGCTCATGTGCGACGACCAGTCGATGTTCAATGAGAGAAAGTGTGGCGGCAATGGAAAGACAATCTGATGTGTCAGTGACGGTGCGAAACAGGACAGTTCTCGAATCTAGGTCGAGACGTGCTGTGGCCCAGACGTGGCTGTGGTGGCGAGAGAGACCTTCTGCAGCATCGATCGATCGGTTGATCGAAGTAGCGATCTGCAAGGAACAAGACGAATTGCTGCAATGCAGAAGAGAAGCGGGTTGTATTTCTCTTCCCCGAACTGTCCAGGAGCAATCAATCTCTTGTTGAGAACTCGAGGGGCCGGTGATGATGAACGATGCACAGATGGGTAATGTCGATTATGAGACAAGCCACTGCAACGTGTTTTACGATGGCTTCGAGCTAATCAATGGCAGACCCACGCCGACTGCAGCCGGCCTTCAGTAGGCGGCAGAAAGGCTTAACGACTTGGTCAACTATGACCATTCTTCGATAGGTCAAATCAGCAAGGCAGCGCCACAGGCCCCCTCCCCGGGGAAGGCCACCCAGAAAGTGACATGTCGCCTGCTGATAGTACCTCCTACTTTGCAGCAAGGAAGCCTTTGATGCTTGAGGGTAATGCAGTAACAACATCACGCAACCATGACGCGGTGGAATTGCGGGGTCTGATGCCAGCATTTCAATCATTTCGGACAGCTTTGGTCCTTTATTGCGGGCATCGTTGACTTCTTGCCCGCAGGAAAAGCCGTGCCAATAGGAGATAATTCGGAATCGTGTTGCTCGAAGCACAGCTCTCTACTCCGGTCCGCCTTTGACCTCGATTGGCATGTGCATCACGCTACCGGAGCTGAGGTCCGCGTCCGACATTCATGTGTGATCCACAGATCGGCACTGGCACCCAACTGCCAGAATTCACGGCACCGCGGATTGCCAGCAGTCCTGCGAACCGCAGGGTCTCAACTCATCCAAGGGGCATTGTTACGCAAAGATTGCCCTTCACCAGAGTGGAGATCGATCCCGGCGGACTGCATATATGCGATATGTTCCCTGTCTGCAGTTCGGAATGCCCAGAGGAAATGCCCTAAGTTCTACTACATAGTGGGTACGGAGTCCGAGCAGTCGTAATGATCTGCGAGTGCAGACGACGTTGTTTCACGACACGAAGGTGACAACAGAGCATGTACACTTGCACATGCTGATATCGGCAATCGCGTTACTCGGCATTCGCAACCTTCGTTTTCTTCACATTCGGCGTCATCCGACTCTTCGCCCGACCTTGGCTTACTTTCTGCTATGCTAGCTACCGGTTTGCATCATACTTCGGTATGTGGCACTGTGCCATCTCGCATCTTGCATATCTCTTGCCGCCAGGCCGAAGCCACATCGAGTCAACGCTTTGGGGAGTGTCCAGTAGATGATTGAAGTAAATTGAACGCTCAGACCATGTCGTTGGATATAGCGTTGCAATAGTGTTGTTGTTAGTGGAAGGTTAATCTCACTCGGAATCGACCAGTTGTCCGGTAGTTACTATAAGTAAGGTTTAGTCAGCTTGTTGAATCTATGTTTATAGCTACCTCGCGTTAAAGGTATTGTTATATACGCGTTTATATATACCTCTATAGCTTACTAGTATTCTTAACTATAAGCTATAGCTTCTTAGGCCCTTACCGACGATATAGCTATTAATCCTTCGCTCTTAGATGTACTATTTACGTAGTCGGAATAGCTACAATCCCCTATTAGACCCCGCGCTAGGTCGGGT
>AFIV01000617.1:0-11802 GCA_000223765.2 Zymoseptoria ardabiliae STIR04_1.1.2 | reverse complement strand
CTTAAGGTTAATATAGGATATAGAACGCTCCTAATAGGTAAGGTTAGCTATAATGTTAATCGACTTAAATCCCTCCTTATTATCTATACTAGAATCCGTCTCTAGATCGAACCTTTAGAGTAGAGATAAACGTATCCTTAGTATATCTAATAATATTAGTACTAACCTTATAGCTAATATTAGTCTAACTATCTTCTTATAGTATTTCTACATTATAAGGTTAGCGGTAACCTTATAGATAATGTCCTAGATATCCTTACCTATTCCGTTAAAGCTAAAGTTTAGGATAACGGTCTCTCTTTCGCTATCTTATTTTATATAGAAATTCGGAGATCGTAGTAAAATCCGTCGCCTAACCTTACGGATAACCTTATAGAGCCGTTCTCGCAGCTACCCCGTAGAGCTCGGCTTACAGTTCTACTTTCGGCATATAAGTTCCGCTTCTGGCATGTGAGCCGAAGTTTAGCGCTGTAAGCCGAGATATTAGCGCTGTGAGGCCAGTAGGGCCCTGCTCACTCCGGTACGCACGAGGGCAATTGCATAGTCATCGACTCACTAGTCGGCACACTTGCCCCGCCAGGCCTCCTGCTGTCAGCAGGGACTCCGGAAGTGCCCACGGTGAGTACCAAGCGGCAATTCTCGGACGAAGTCAGCGTGCCCTTGCATTTCTATCGACCACTCGAAGCGACGATGCTGTTGAGGCAATTGGGCGGCCGCAATGAAGGGTGGACATTGCTTGAGCCATCTGTGTGATGAGACGGAGGCAGTCAAAGACTTGAAGGTATCCTCGTGTCAGGCAGGATCAACAATCCGTTTCTGCCTCATCAAAGGACCGGGGTTCCTCGACTCCCTCTGTCCTTCACGCTCACGCTCAACTCCTGGATGCACACGCAGGACCGTGGACCTGACGACCATGGCATGCATGGTCGAAGCATGTCTCAATTGAAACCTCCTCGGGGCTCAGGGACAGCATCGCCTGACCTGCACGCAGCACTGCAGCACCTCATCTTCGGGACATTTGCAAGCCCTCGCGAAGAAACTCAGACGTTCGACACGGCATGTCTGGAAGGCGATGCAGTGCCTCTTCTCAACATCTGTATTACCGCTCTCTTGTGAAATTGCCAAGTGACAAAGAGCCATCTGTGCATGCAAGAAGACCTTCTTTTCGCCGCCTATTTCTCCCACAGATATTTCGAGCATGCGAAGCAACTCAAGCATTGCGTTCGTCGCCTCTTCTGTTCTTGCCAATCCGTTGAAGCGCTCGAGGCCCGAGTCAGCTTGGGACCTCATTGCTCGCATTATTCTCCGGACGTCAATGAACATACGACACTGCTATATATGGTGAACTGCCTTTCAACCATGACAAGCACAATCAAGGATGCACGATCAGACCAAGAAAAAGACCGCTCAAGCAGATGACAAGCACGAACGATGAGGTGAACAAAGTACTTGTATAATACCGCACGTCCTCCCCAGATGTGACTCAAGATTATCCAACAGCATATATACATACAAGTATAACCACACTGCATGGTGATAAAAATGGTTGAATGAATGAGAAAAGGTAAGAAATCCAACACCACATCCGTCCGCAGCAGCGACGGGATATACATTAATCGTCCACCAACTCGTTTCTCTTTCTTCTTCAATCTCTCCTTCACAACCCCTCAATTCAAGTCAGAAACTGCTCGCCCATGATTTAAAAAGCAGCAATGGCCATCATAGCCACGACGAAGCCGAAGCTGGCCTGGACGGAAGAGGCAGCGCCTTGGTAGGCCTCTGGGGTGGAGGAAGATGGCTTGGAAGCAGATGCTCCAGAGTTACCACCCGCTGGGGAACCAGCTCCACCCGCTGGGGCAGAGTCGCCACCGGCTGGGGCAGAGTCGCCACCGGCTGGGGCAGAGTCGCCACCGGCAGCGGCACCACCTGAAGCAGCACCGCCGTTGGCTGGGTTCTGGATCTGACCGTCACTGTGAAGGGGATTAGCAATGGTGTCGAGGGAAAGCGATGCAAGGGAAATGACTTACCCGATCTGTTGAACAGCATCGCCATTTCCTGAGCCGGACGCGGCGGCAGCTCCACCGGCTGGGGCAGAGTCGCCACCGGCTGGGGCAGAGTCGCCACCGGCAGCGGCACCACCTGAAGCGGCACCGCCGTTGGCTGGGTTCTGGATCTGACCGTCACTGTGAAGGGGATTAGCAATTGGTGTTGAGGGAAAGTGATGCGAGGAAAACGGCCTACCCGATCTGTTGAACAGCATCGCCATTTCCTGAGCCGGACGCGTCGGCAGCTCCACCGGCTGGGGCAGAGTCGCCACCGGCAGCGGCACCACCTGAGGCAGCACCCCCGTTGGCTGGGTTCTGGATCTGACCGTCACTGTGAAGGGGATTAGCAATTGGTGTTGAGGGAAGGTGATGCGAGGAAACCGGCCTACCCGATGTGTTGAACAGCATCGCCATTTCCTGAGCCGGACGCGTCGGCAGCTCCGGCCGGAGCACCGTTATCGCTGCCAGGAGCGGGAGCCTGGTCGGCACCGCTTCCGCCGTTGTTGCCATCGGCGGGGTGGTAGACGGGAGCAGTGCTGGAAACGGATGCGCCGCCTGAGCCGTTGTCGGCAGCACCTCCGTTTCCAGCAGAGCCTGATCCAGAGCCAGAGTCCGACCCCTTGTCAGCATCATCGCCGTTCGCCGCGCCGTCACCACCAGCATTGCCTCCAGCAGGGTGAGTCGGAACTGCGCCGTTGTCGACTGGCTTTGTGATGGTGCACGGGCAGTTGGTGACAGTGAGGGTAGTAGCCTCGGTCACGACGTAGGTCTGGCTGGCATATGTGAGGGTGGTTGGGTGGGGGCAGTAAGTAGTAAACTCGCTGACGACTTCTGTGGAGTAAGAGGGAGCGCCTGCATCTCCGGTGGGTCCATAGATTGGTGCAGTGAGAGTGGCATCGTCGCTCGCTGTGCCTGTAATTGTGGTGGAAGTGTTGTCCTCATCCTCGATCACAACGACGGGAATGAAGTCGACGAAGCCATCAGCATCAACATCACCGATGCCGAGGATGCCGACGTATGGGTCCGTGGTGCCGACCTGGAAGCCAGTAAGTCCGTCGCAGTCGCAGGTGAGTTCGTTGGCATCAGACAAAGAGCAGACACAGGTCTCGTAGTCGGCAGCGGCAGGGTCGGCGAGGAAGATTCTGGATCCAGCGGCTGACTCTTGTCTCCTGCGAAGGCCACGGCTGGAGGGCACGCTGAAGGCAAGGCCAGCGCCGTCGACGACGCTTCCGTCTTCGAGGAGGGCCATGGTGGAAGCAGTGAAGTCCAAGGCGAATTGGAAGAAGCCAAGGCGGACAGCGCCGATGGCACCGTCGAGGCCAACAATGCCTTCAATTGCGAGGGTGAAGGTCGCGAGAGTCGTCAAGGGGGCTGCGGTAGTGGTGGTTGCAGACGCGGAGGTGGTAGTGCTGCTCGTGTTGAAGCCTGCCGACGTGGAGGTGGTGATAACGACGTCGAGGGTGGTCGAGGTCTCCGTAGGATCAACAACGGGGCCGGATGTGGTCGTGACAGTCTCGGAGGACGAATCCGTGGAGGTGGTCTCGGTGGCGGACGAATCCGTGGAGGAGGCAGAGTCCGTGGCGGAGGCAGAGTCCGTGCTCGAAGCATCGGTGCTCGAGACGTCAGCGGCAGAGCTGGAGTCAGTCGTCGAGGCCTCGGTGGCGGAGGTCAGACTCTCCGTAGCAGAGAGAGCTGAGGTAGCCGAAACATCCAGAGCGGACGTCGTGCTGGACTCGAGGGCGGAGGTCGGGAGGCCAGTGTCGGTGGTGGTCTGGGCGAGGATGCCGACGGCGAAGGGGAGGATCGTGGAGAACTTCATCTTGAATTGGAAGTTGGTAAACGAAGGAGGTGGTTATGGAAAACGAGTGAATGTGTGATGAGATGCAATTCTCAAGAACGAGCGAAAAAACAAAGATACTTGTACCTCTTCGTCCTCGAGCAATCGTGGGCCTCGAATCTAAGACAACGTTGTTACTTCGTACTCGGAACCATGGTATACCACCATCCGTTGGATCCTTTCAATAAAAATCAGATGATCGCGCAACGAACAATGCATGGCAGCCATGGAAACGACATACGGACGGCATGTTTGGTGGGCCAGCGAATTTTGGATCCAAGAGGTTGCGTTCCCCGGAAATGCCGGCCAAGGCGGCGCAATTCTGCGGCGTCGTACCTGCGTCGTGCCTGGGTCTAAACCGTTTTTCTCAGGAGGCCAAACCCGTTTGGTCAATTTCGCGGTTCACCCGGACCATGGATCCGATGCGACATGTTGGAATCCTCCGGAAGAATGGAAGTGGCGAAGTTGATTGGCAGGCGGGCAAATACATCCTCCTCATCGGTTGTTGAATGGAAAATGTCTTGTCTGACCACGTCGGAGTGTTCGCCAGGTTCCGGTTGACGTGGGTTGTTTTTCGACCTTGTTCGGCCAATGGCTCTTTTCTTGGCCGACCTCGCCCGATCGCTTAGAGAAGGAAGCCCTCCTTCCTCTCGCTTGAGCAATATTGACTGGAGTGGTTCTTGTGGGATCATGGTCCGGCGCAAGACATATCGCGGTTGTCGCCTGTTGCGTCAATTGTGCGATCGTCATCAACATCATCAAAGTCAACATCTGGTACATTGGCCCAATTTGGCCACAACGCAGGTTGCTTGTCTTGGCAATTGACCATGAAGTAATCCCTCGCGCTCCGGGACCTCAGGCTGAACACACCACCTGTCGTGCCAATGGAGAATGCGCGGAGCTGCTTCCTCCACTGCGTATGCTATTTCGGCGTGACGATGACGTGAATGATATGCTACATCGGGCGTGCAACGGTCTTCGCACCGAGGACTGCCAGACGGTCTTGGTGAGACTGTGACATGCAACCAACCTCTGCAATTCGTGCGTTGCGAGAAAATAGCGCTGTGACGACCGTCGACTGGTCTCATACGAGTGGAGTTGTGGTGTTTCCCGCTCAACAATACTTGTGAAGCCGGCGACGAGCAGGTCCCACATTGTCAGTGTATGCGAAGCTGGCATATCGGCCACGAATCTCCACCCCCATCTCGCCAGCCGTGAAACAAATCATGATCGTCCCTCCCATGTTGTTTGTGTTGAATTTGTTGTCGAGCGAGGGCTGACCGGAGCCAGTTTTTCGTGCTCAACGGCGTGTGTGGCAAAACGTTCAGAAATCTCCTTGTCAAAATTCAAGTCCATGTCCATCACGCAACGGCTCGCTTCCAGCCCTGCCATATGACCGTTGGAAGGCAAGACCCTGCCGCCAACCCCTTCTTTTACTGGCTTGCGAGTTCAATCAACACTTGAATCTCCGGGTGGAGGGCTTCCCAATCATCAATGCGCTGTCGTTGTTGTCATTGTTGTTGTTGCTCGCATCAAATTTACACCTCAACTTGTTTTGCCACGAAGTGATCTCCCGCGTATCAATCGCGAGGGCGCACTGTACTGTCCACACGAGGAGGGAAACAAGTGAGCCAAAAAAAATAGGCGCGGAACCGCCTTGACGCAACTTTCGTTCCTGCCACATCGCCCGCGTAGCCTGTCTTCAGCCTCTTGCTATGACTGCGCCAGGAAAATCGCCAGCCTCGTGCAGATCCTATCCATAAACGGTCATGAGAGGTTGTTTCCATCGCCGATGGCATCTGAAGGAATGCCTCTTCGAGACGGACTGTACGACCAATGTCTAGCACGAACCACACAGTCCTTTTGCGTGCGGTCTTTGTCGTCTGCGGTCTCTTCTTGTGCTTTCGCAGCAGCACGCCCGTTCTCGGTATATGTTGCGCAATGAAGAGTATCCACCAATGAGCGCCATGTTCCACTTTGGGAGGGCCGTGGCGTACATTTGTTGCATGTCGACGCGAGATGGCGTGTGAGCGGCGGGTTCCGAAACCGTACGCAAGTCTCAACAGCGGTGACCCATTATTAGATGGGCGACAGTCACATTAGGAGGTGGTCGGCTCGCAGTAACGGGATTGCGTGAAGATCGTGCGACGGAGGATCTGCCAGACCACGATGGTCAATCCGATCGAGCCGCAAGTCGCTATTCTCGTTCAACTCCCATGGCGTGTGTACTGGGCAACTTCCCATCGTGAGAAGTGGCAGTGAATATCAGAGTAGGGAACGTGCCGCCAGAACCAATCGACTGCAAGCTTCGTTGCGCTCGCGTCTTCCGCATTATCGCTTCCTCATCCTTCCGCAATATCGCGCTTCTCGCACTTCGTTTCTAGAATCGACATCGGTGGAGCCATTCGCCGAGATCCAGATAGATGCGCGTATCCAGCGCGACCAGCGTCGTGCTGTTGGGCCAGCCAGGTGTGCGCAAGCTTCCTCGAGGCGATGTTGTCCAACGCGCAGCCTCACTCTGGTCGCGCCATTCGTCAATATCCTCTGATCATCTATCCACCACGTGCGTCGTCTTCTCTTTCTCTCCTCCCACTCTCAGTAACGTTCGCTTGACGCCGCTTTTGATCGTTGTTCCATTCTCGATGTCGCGGATTGGGCATCTGTTCGATCGTACGCGATAATCCGAGAGGAGCACAGCCGGCGTGTGAGATGAAGAATCTCGTGGAGCTCGTTTGTTCGATTCGGTCGGTCGAGATCGGTGCGGCGTGGGATTGGAGCGTGGACGTTCGTCTTGCGCAAGTCAAGTGCATCCAGGACCTGCATGCCATGCGAGGTTGCAGCCATTTGGGCAAATCGTGTCAACCGTGTGAGAGGACAGACGAGCCGTCGCCCTTCCTTGGTGCGGAGTATGTTGATTGCCGAATTTGTAATCGAGCGCTTCCCAAGCAACACGTCACAGAACGCATACACCTCTGGTTCGCATGCAAGCAGCCCAGGGCTTCGACGCGTGCATCTCTGAATTGTGAACCAGGTAATTCGTCGGAGTGACAGGACCGCAAGACCACCGTGACACGGCGATTGTTCGCGGCTATGCGCCCAGAAGCTGCTTCTGCTCCATTCTGCCCCTGCCCAAGATCCCAGGACAAGGCGGATTGTAACAGTCCTGGCTGCCCAGATCAGACACGAAGGTCGTCCAATGCCCTACTTCGTCCGAACAGCCTTGTCACAGGTGTGATCTTATGCGCTGCCCAGCCAAGGCAGTGGGCATAGCGAACAACATATTATCCTCCTCTTCGTCCTGCTCCCAGGCTGCATTCTTCCGGTCTGAAACTCGGTACTGAGACGATGGTCGATGTCGAAGTCCGGAGTCAGCTAATCACTACGATCGAGCCAGAGCATCGAGCATGATGGGAACAGCGAGACTGACGAAGATCATATATGTCAGCTTGATCAATTAGCCCGCTGACGGCGCATCAGGCAGTCAGAGCGTAGATATTCGGGAAACGTGGCGGGCCAGTGCGTTGTGGAACGGCGTGTAGGTCGGCATTTCGGTACGACAAAGGTCCCTGGCGTGAGGGTCGGCCAGATCTGTGGAATGTAGTCAAGTAGGCGAAGCGGCCTCGCCGTCCCTGCAGAGGAATATAGCTGGCAGAGAGCCGAGGAGGATGCCGAAAGGTGAATGGAAATTGTATACTACCTTGGATCGAGTCGGGAGAACGAGAACGTGGATCACACACAACATGACCGTCCCTTCGTGAGACACGTGCCGCTCGTCAGGCTCGCCGGCCTCGGGCTGCGAGTTGTGTTCGCAAAGAAATATGAGTGCACGATGTAGACAGATGGTGTAGAGTGCGGAATGGGCAACGTTGTCATTCGATGTAGGAAGAGTGCAAGGAGAAGAAGCTCTGCCCGTGAGAGATTCGAGCTCTGTCCACGCCAAGCCTCGGTCATCGCCACGGGGGTCCAGGAAAACCTCCAAGAATTCCTGTTCAATCACAATCGACCAAATCACTTCAACAACTTCACGGATACCGACAGATTTACCACCAGCATGGGCAACAAGAGGAAACGCAACAATGCTGCGGCACAACTGCCCCACGCCAAGAAGTCCGCCGCCGTCACTGGAGGGATACCATCTCCGCCCTCCGACCATGATCCCACCACCGCTGGCTCCGTGGTGCTCCCCGGAGATATCGAAATCGCCGTCGAGACGCTGGAGACGCTGGCCAAGTACCCCAACATTATCAAGTCCAAAGCTTGCAAGGATCTCCGGACGGCCGTGTACGAGTTCCGTCAAGCATGTACGACGGGACTGAATGCCGCCGAGGGCAACAACCTCACCGCCCGCATCTCGGCCGCTCTGACCGACGGCAAGCATACCGACGCTCTCATACTCCTGGCAGAAATGCGGATCCGCAGAGAGACTCCCTCTCTTGGCGCTCTCTGCCGGTGGGTTCGCTGTCTCGACGTCGTGAGCGGTCTTTCCACCCAGCCCGAGGAGGCCAGCAATGCCGTCCAAGCACGATCCGCACAAAATCACGAACTTCTCCGCGTCTTGGACGCTATCTTGCGAGTCACTGGTCCTGTTGATGAGAATGTCATTCCCGGTGAGCGAGATGGTCCCATCTCCCGGCAAAAGGTGTGGGATCTACGAGACCCCAAGACTCCTCAACGACAAACTCGCGCCAGTGTTCTGGACAAGACGATCTTCCGCAGCTCTACATCAACACTCAAAGACAGACTTCACATCCTGGAAACTATTCCCGGGGCAGACCGCAAACCGCCCAACCACCATCCTGCAGTCCTTTTCACATCAGACAACAACACCATCCCTCTCGAACCCTTACAGCAGCCTCCAACCTATCATACGCACCCCACAGTTCCAAATTTACATTTCATCAAAGATGTTCTCACGCCCACTGAATGCGAGTCCATCATCGCAGCAGGCGAGACCGTCGAATTCATACCTGACGCACCGATCAAGGCGGAAGGAGAGGACATCTCTGTGCTCGCCCACAATTTCTACTGGGTCGTCGATCAAGCCTTCCACGATGCATTGTGGGAGCGAGTGGCGCCCTTCATACCTGCAGAAATCAGCGGGAACAAAGCTCGCGGTCTGAATCGAAGGTTCAGAGTTTATCGCTACGTTCCCGGCGCAGAGTATAGATGTCACATTGGTTCGTGCTCCTACTCCTGTATCAAACTGACCTCCAGCTTCCACCTCGCTAACCACTATTGCGACAACAGACGGCGCATGGCCTCCCTCGGCAATCTCACCTCCAACGTCCATCCACCCCCACGGCCAGTACATCTACGACGCCTCTTCCTCCTCCCCATCCATGCCCTCCCCTCTGATCCCAGGTGGCAAACAATCTTCTCTCTTCACTTTCCTCATTTACCTCTCCGACGACTTCCGCGGCGGCGAAACCACCTTCTTCTTGCCGAGCCAGAGAGAAGGCGTGATGAACGCCTATCCCGTGAAACCACTCCAAGGAAGCGTGGCAGTTTTCCCGCATGGCGAGGCGGAAGGTGCACTGCTGCATGAAGGGACAGGAGTAGGTGAGGGAGCAAAGTACGTGATTCGCACAGATGTGGAGTTCAATGTCGAGGCTTCAGCGTGAGCAATGTCGGCAGGTGGGCGAGCGCTGGTCACGGAAGATGAAGCATCAAGAAAAGAAAACGCAATCAAAATCGCCTCCCAGCCGGAATCGCAACTATGCATCTTTGCGAATTCTCTCTGTTTTGCGCAAAACTCATTCCGTCACTCTTTGCATGGCCGGTTTCGACGCACCAAGCGTCTGGTCAAGGACGGAGCCCGTTTATCGTGTTCCAGATACGCGCGCTCCTCATACATCAGGTCACAAAACCGTGGCAAGCGAGCACAACGCGACACTTTTGCTCGATGGCACTGTGCACACTCCGCCCGTATACTACACCTGGCCGTCGACTTCCTCCCAAAGATGCCGTTGTCTTACAGAAGTCTCCCGCATGCGTGTAATCATCGGGCCGTGTGGTATTCAGTTCTGGGACCATCTTTGTGCCTGCAGACGCGCGACCACCTACGATGCGTTGAGACGTTCCCAGGACTGTGTCCTGCATGCAGGAATGGCGCTACTCTGCGGCAGCTGTATCGAATGTCCTCCTCAGGCCGGCGCGGAACGACTGCATGGGCTCCGCAGTCTCGACATATCGCTCCAGCACCGGCAATGAATTTCTGGTCTGGCGTGCAGTGCTAGCGTCGTCGGTCAAGCCCTTGGACAGAGGACCAACGTTTCCGAGGCATTGATAATGCTTGAACTACTACCAATTCTTGCTTGACGGTTTTCATTCTCCCTACTGGCTCCGAGGGCGTCTCGCATTCTCTTTTCTTCGATTCCAATCTCCTGGCGAAGTGGAACGGATGTCGCGGAGTTCACGGCTCAACAGTCGCGGCCATGGCGGTGCTTTCATCCACACATGAATGTTTGTACATCGCGAACAGATTCGAAGGGATCCTTTCAGATTTTCGGATCCCTCTCGCTCTTCTACAGACTCTGAATCTCTGCACAGACTCTCGATGTCCTGAGCTGCTACATGTTGGCTCTGCCTGCCGCCCTACTGGGAAGACTCCGCCGACCTCGAGGCATAAGCAGAGGAAATGGTAAGCTCGCCGCCAGGATTTTGCCAGCACCGGCTTTCGACTGCCTCCCCCCGTCTGGTCATTGTATGCAACGCCATGGATTGCCATGGTGCTTACACAAGTCACACCACCGCGGCGAGAGTCGGTACATTGCATCTGCCCTGTATGACACAGTGGCTCGGAAGCGCCGGAAACATGCTTATCACACTGCATGCACTGCTTCTTACTTTCGGTCTCGACCACATAGCAGGGACGATGCTTATGTCGACAACTTCTCGGATCTGTCTTGGCCTGAACACGTCAGGATCGTCTCTATGGGCCGGACACGAGTTTCTGCTTTTAAACCAAGAGTCTTTTGAGACTTGTGCTCTGTGACAGACAGTTTTGAGCACTCCAATGCCTTCAAATGCTGCACGATCCACGATCCCTGGTGACGGTGGAAGATTTGACGGTGCGGTCAAGATGTTAAGACCGATTTCCGCAGTGTGCAAGCACTCGACATGGTGCAGACGACATCTCGAGAGGGGACGTGCAGGGGGCAGCGGTGTCATTCGGAGAGTCGACCGCTGCGGAGTATTGGCCGATAGGAGTGTGCCGTATTCTCTTCAACGTGGGCGATGAATTGCTCGCTGCTCTCATCGTGCCGCCGCCACGGATTGAGGTGTTTTGCCAGGTCTGTGGAGCAGTTGTCATCGCTGGAGCGGTACATCGCGGTTTTTCGTCTGCAGGGATGATGAATCAGAGGACCTGAAGCGGATGCTTCGACCAATAAACCTTCAGAGCAGGGCAAGCTGGACGCAAGGCACAGCTCACCACAGCTCGCCTGATGATACCATGGGAAAGAAATGATGTTTGTTGGTGCCCGAGGCAGAACATGCTTTGTCGCGGCTTCACGAGCGTTAGGTTACCTCGTGCTTTCTTCCTTCTTCTTTCTCTCAGTTAGACAACCAATCCAGCACGTATTAGGCCATACGTTCAGTGATAGTCCACCAGGAAGTCATCCGCTGGTGCCATGGGCTTGTTGAAATCTGACATCCCAACATCTCATCATCCGCATAGATCACCCTGTCCACCAGAGACACTACCGGGGTGGAGCTCATGTGACTGCGCTCCTTCATTTCAATACGCCTGTTTGAACCCCTCGCGTACCTTGTCGTTTGGACCACACCATCCCTTTAAAAACTTAGCCGACTGCATATACTTCAGCGCTAGTAGGGTTTTAACGGGAGCTATTAGCAGCACTACACTAAGATTAGTATAGTAGAGTTAGGGCTTTACCTACCTCGTCCCGTATATGTTGC